>APFE031594616.1:0-12053 GCA_000404065.3 Pinus taeda | reverse complement strand
AAGGTCCTAAAAAATACAATGTTTTTCCAGATCAAGCTCTCCACTATGGTGAGCTCCTTCATGCAAGATTTATCTGATCTACAACTTGGAATCATCCACCCATAGATCTTAGCACATGGCTCATTCTAAGGAACAACGTGGAGCCATTTCTACTTATGTATGTGCTCTTGATGCAAATTTTCATACAACAAATCTAATGTTGATAGCTAAATCACCTCAAATCGATCTCCTTCATTTTACACGATTTTTTTCCCCTTTGTTACACGAAAATGTGGGTCAAATACTTTGAATGGCTCTATGGAGCTATCTTAAACTTATTTCTGCAGTTCCTATCCATCGTAACCACCCTATCATCGTAAATTTGTGGTTACAATGTGTGTTCCTATCCATCGTAACCACCATATCATCGTAAATTTGTGGTTACAATGTGTGCATTAGCACTCAGGCCACATATTTTCTTGTATTGCACCCCCAATGCCAATGCAAATTGCATTGATCTCATTTCAAGAAGGAACCACAAAATGTTGCCACCAGTATAACAATATCGATCTTCTAGCAATTTTGCTGGAGAGATTTGGGATAATACGTAACCATTAAACATTGATTTGCATACCTAGAAGATAATGAACCAACTCCATTAATTGTCATTGAATGTTGCATGGACCATGTAATACGTGGCCATATGTCACCAAATGAGCCAACATCAACCCATTTTCTGAGTTAAAACAATCTCCCACCATATCTCCATAATAAAATATATCCACTTGCAATGCTGTGCCCTCAAATTGCATTGCAGTAAATTTTTAACTGTTCCACTATTTGAATTTCCATAGATCCGAATCATGGGGCCATTACGTGGAGCTTGGCATGTGATCTACAATGGAACTCGTAACAATCCACCATATTGCGTGGCCTAAATAATTTCCTACGCTGTCATAGAGGCTTGGAATCCACAATTCTATTCATAATAAAAGAATTGGAAACCCTTCATTAGCTTCGACCCACCTGGAAATGCGTATTACAACATTTTGTAATACATTTATTTTAAAAATATCGTGGGTACGCTGTATTTACATGCACAAATAAAACCGGGCAAGATTTCATTTAAGGAGAAATGCAATCCATTGCTTACCGAGCCAGCCGAATGAATTCTTCTTTAAATTGCTTTCATTATGCTCAGTTTCCTCATGGATTTTTCTAGGAATACTAACCACATGTTCTACTTTTACAGATTCCCTATCTTTGGTAGATTTCGCATGACTTTTCTCCAAGCTTGAGGGCACTTATGCAGTTGAATCCTTCCTCATTTGTCAAACATATTTTTCTCCTTCTTTACCTGAAGTGAAGGATCTCTCTGCAATGGTTCACTTTTTCATATGCCATTTTTTTTTACCATAAGCATTAAATCTCTACCAAAAAAATGATTATTCTTTCCACAAAAGTACAAAATGTCACTTGTTTGGGAGAGCCATTATACCTGAGATACTTAGCCATGAATTGATCATCGAGGAACTTATATTTTTTTTCTTGGTCTTTTCAACTCGGACTTTGATGCGGAGAATTAACTCTTCTTTGGATGTGCTCATCACAAATTATCATTATTACATGCATAGTATATTGCGTAGAAGTCCCTTTGAGACAAACTCAATATTCGACAATCTTCTTGCTTCGGTAACTTTGAGGCATTCTCCAATTTCTTCACATGTATATCCCAAGCCTGCATTTTGAGGTTGTCTTATCGCCTTAATAGTACTGAAGATGCCTTGACCATTAAGTCCAAGGCATATTCCTTTGTAACCCATTTTCAATAATAGTTTCAACCTAATTCCTAGAGTGTGCTTGGGAACCGAAAAAAACATTTTCTTCAAGGGAATTTAAAACAATGTTGCTTACTTCATTTACCATAGCATTCTGATACCTTTCTAGGGCCTCTTCTGAAGCTTGTTATTGCAATTCCATTGCTCGAAGTCTATGTTGAAGCTCTTGCTTCTCATCTTCCAATGCTTTCAACTGTTTCCGCAACTTATTACTTTCTCTGTCATCATTAAACAACTCCTCTACCATTTTCTTCATGGTCAAAAAAATTTCAAACATATTTAAATTTTGATAAAGATTTGCAAAGAAAGGATTAGGAAATGACTCATTTTCTAAAATCAACATTTCGAAACTTAAGAAATCACCTTCTTAAGCAGTTTCCTTCTCCTTTCTTGAATTAAACTTGACAAATATACCGACTAAGTTAGGCAATGAACTGCTCTTATATCAAGTGATTTGAAAAATTCAGGAGGCACATAAAAAGTTATAAACAAGAACTTTTGAATAATCAGATGGGCTTTAATAATTAAGTTACAATTCATCCAAATACATGTTAATTTAATTGTAAAATTGTAACTTAAAATGCATGTAAATTAAATTGATCAAATCATGAATAAACAAAACATGCAACATCAAGATTGATAATTGAATTCACTCCCTCCACTAAGCTACATCTTTGAATTCACCTCCAACAAGTCGAAACAATTTTATTGTCTTTCTGAAATGAAGAAGATGTACAATGCTCTCTTACAAACGATTGGCCAAACCTAGAGTTGCCTTCTACATAAAGGAGTTCAAGACTTGTACATAAAAAACAATTCATTTGAAATAACTCTTTAGCTCTCCAAGCTCTCCTCAAAATGAATCTCTCTAAGGCTTCTCAAAAACTCTCTCAACCTCTCTTCTCCTAAACTGTCATATCATCCAAATTACATAGGAGGGTTTTATATATCTTTCAAGATCCCAAAAACAAAGGAGAGAATATCTCCTTAGATTGCTATTCCAAGGAGAAAATAACTCTATGAATCCCTTAAAATATACTCCATGAAATTTATGTGGAGTAAATATCTCAAATCCTTCCATCAAGGACCTTATCCAAAACCCAAGGAATGAGAGAAAATCCCTTAAGCCTCTCAACTTCATCATGAATTTAGAAATTGAATTTGAGAAAATCCTCTCACAATTTCAATTTCTATTTTACAATTAGAAAAATTCAAATATGAGCACATTTACAATCAAAATTGAAATGCCCATAACTTAGGCTTCAAATGAGTTTGTCTTCACTATGGTTATTCTTGGGAAATGTGTCAAGATCCTCCTAGATCATATGTGTCGATAGACGGAATCCTAGGACATGGAAAATTCAACTTGAAGCTCATGGGTGGAAGGATTATAACACTCACTAATGTTTTCTAGATTCTAGTATTAGCCAATAGTTTCATTTGTATAAGAAATTTGAGCAATCCAAGTGTGAAGACAATGTTTGAAAATGATACCTATAAGATGGTTCAAGAGCTATAGTATTTCTAAGAGGATTTTGGATTGAAATTCTATATAAGCAATCACTATTAGCGATGGGTGCAACAAATTGATTACTCCTAAAAGTGGAGCAAAATAAGGAGAAAATCCTAAAGTGTCTAGAGAAAAGACTTTGTAATGGCATCAAATATTAGCTCATATCAAAGAAAAAGGTGTTCGAGTACTACATGCTAATGGTATGGTAGAAGGTATGTCTAAGTTATCTGTAGATTTTGATTTCTATGAACATTATTCATATGGGAAGTAGAATTAGGTAAGATTCTCCTATGGTGTTATGAATATTATAGTTGGTGGATAATGATG
This sequence comes from Pinus taeda, assembly GCA_000404065.3. Taxonomy (NCBI): domain Eukaryota; kingdom Viridiplantae; phylum Streptophyta; class Pinopsida; order Pinales; family Pinaceae; genus Pinus; species Pinus taeda. The sequence continues at coordinate 8,396 of APFE031594616.1, read as the reverse complement.
TGTTTGGATTTGTGTTGGTTCCATCATTGAGTAAATTTGTCTATTGTGTCTCATTTATAGATGACTTCTTAAAGAATACATGGATTTATTTTCTCTAGAATAAATTTGAAGCTTTCATCACATTCAAAGAATTTAAGGCTCTTGTGGAAAATTATAAAAAGAAGAAAATTAAGGTTTGGAGGATAGATAATGGTGGAGAATTATGTGGGAATGAATTTGAAGAATTTTGCAAGAAGTGTGGTATAACAAGGTTGAAGACTACTCCATACACACCTTATTAAAATGGAGTTGTAGAAAAGTTGAATATACCATTGATGGAGAAATCAAGGAGCATGTTTAGTGGTACCAAGTTACGTAAGGAATTCTAGGAAAGAGGCAAAGTATAATGTGTGTTACCTAGTAAATAGATCACCCTCATGAGAATTGGATGGCAAAACTCCATATGACATATGGATTAGAGAAACCCTCTCTTCAACTTATTAGGTTATTTTGACATTATGCTTATGTACATATTCTAAATTATAATAAGAGCAAGCTAGAAAAGAAAGTTGAAAAGCATATATTTATTAGATATAAAGATGGTATGAAAGGTTATAATATTTGGAACCTAAAATCTATGAAGGTTATGTATAGCAGAGATGTACTATTTAGAAAAATAAAAGACATTTTCAAATAGGAAGTCCTGCCAAGGGAGAAAGAACTAAAGAAGGGAGAGTTTGAATTAAAGGATGATGAATCAAACTCTACAAAAGAATAAGAATTGAAAAAACAAGAACCACATACTACATTATTAAGGAGATTACTTTAAGAAATAAGGAATCTATAAAGGTATACTCCACCTTATTTTTGTTAATTTTATTATTATTATTATTATTATTTACTGGATGACCTACAACTAATTAGGGGGAGGTTGGTGGATTGGCGGATATGGGAGGGTCCTGAAATAATGCCATAGTTGAAGAAATGACAACATTAGACAAATAATGAGGTTGGATGATCTAGTGGAGTTTCATACAAAAGAAAATCCAGAGCTAGAAAACAAGTGTTTAAGAATAATTTAATGTAGAAATTGAAAAGTGGATGAAACACAAAGCCTTTGGAGTGGCAAATAGGTTAATCCCAATAAAGGGAATTGGATTCGCCTGACGATTTTCTCCTATTTTCATGTTAAATCAATTATATATATATATATATATATATATATATATATATATATTATCCTATATATTATATATATATATATATATATATATATATTTGTTGCTTTGATTTGAAGTAGATAAAGTATGGAGTGAAAGGCAACATTCTACATGGAGATCTACAACAAAAAATATACATGAAGTAGTAAGAAGGACTTGTGGTGAAGGAAAGAAATATTTCATATGTAGGATGAAAAATACACTCTATAGGTTAAAGGAGTCACCAACGATGTGGCATCAAAATTTTGGCACATACACTGGGACTTGGCTTCACAAGGAGCAAAGTGGATCACTGTGTGTATTTCAAATTGATTGGTGCTCATTTTATTTATTTGGTATTGTATGTGCATGATATATTGTTGATTGTAAATGACAAAGAAACCATCAAGGGAGTGAATTTACTTAGTTTTCCACTAAATTTTAGATGAAGGATATTGTTGTTGCAAATTTCATTTTAGGAATGGAAATTAAAAGAGATTAAGACAACAAGAAACCTTGGTTAAATCAAAAGAACTATGTTGAGACAATATTGTAAAGGTTTAATATGAAAGAATGTAAAATGGTAACTCTCTCTATTCATGTAGGTTTAAAGTTACTTGCAGATCAATGTGCCAAGACATAGAAAGAGGAAGAGTACGTGTAATGTGTTTTATATGATAGTGCAATTGGAAGTTTGATGTATGTGAGGGTCTGTACTAGATCAGACATTACACATGCAATGGTAGTATTGATCAAGTATATATCAAAGATAGGGAAGGAGGATTATAAATCAATAAAGAGGGTTTTCAGGGATTTTTGTGGCACTATTGGCAATCAATTGTACTATTAAGGAAGAATTAGATTGGACAGAGTGTTGAGCATACATAGATTTTTTTTTATGAAGAGTGGGCTAGAAATATGGATCATAGAAGATCTAAAAGTGGTATGCATTTAACCTGTTGGGAGGAGTAATCAATTGGATGAGAAAGAGAGTTTGTAGTGGCACTCTGAACTACAAAGGTTAAATACATGGCATCAAATCATGCAAGCAAGGAGGAAATATGGTTATAAATATTGTGTGAAAGTATTGTATCGGTGAAACAAGTTGTAAGGATAGATTGTGATATTCAAAATGTATTTTCCTCGGCGAAGAGCCCAAATTATTAACAAAGACACAAAATATTGATATTAATATCATTTTATGGGAGATATGATTGAATACAAGAAGATGTTACTAGAAAAGGCAGACACTTTGAAGAATGTTGTATATTCATTAACAAAATATGTGAGCATAGAAAAGTTATCTTTGTATAGAGAAGAAATGGGAATTATTTCCCTCGATTATTGATCATGTACTACTGTGATCCATTATGTGTAAACAAAACAACAAGTGGGAGAATGTTATATATGTGTTATATTCTTTTCATGACTACTTGCATGTGTTGTATTTTGTTCCAGATGTAGTAGTGGCAAAGCAACCTTGTACGGTGTTTGCAGGCAAGGTGCCTAGTTTTTTTTTTGGGTTGTTTTTTCCATGTTCATTTTTTTAGTTTTCGGCACACAATTTTTGTGTTAAACGTTTTTTGTGGTGCATAGTGGTTTAGCCCATGGATTTATAGTTTATGTTAATGAACTATAGTTATCTTCTAATGCATGTTAAGTAAATTGCATTTATGATCCATCATATATATATATATATATTATATAATATATATTAAAAAAAATATTAATATTTTCCCAGTTAAATTTCTAGGGGTAAATCTTTCTATTTCCTTATTTAATGTTATTTCTTTAAAAAATTGTTTGAATGATAATATGGGCGTTAAAGCTACGTCTTTGCTCCTCATAAATCAAGGCATAACAAGAAAAATCAAATACCTTGAGATGTCTCACTGAAATAATGTGGCCATACCACATTCCATATGGAGTATTATTTCAAAGAGCTTGAGATGGAAGAAGTTTTTCCACAAATACTATACATAGAGCCACATCAGCCAAAACTATCAACTTTACATTATTTTAGCTACACCATTATGTTGAGTATTGTATGGGATTATGGTTTAATGTTGAATCCCATGTTGCGAAAGATAATTTTCAAATTCATTAGATGTATATTCTCCTCAATTATTAGTGCAAAGAGAGAAAATATGTGATTGTCCTTCATTTTGAATCAATACATGAAAAATTTTAAAAGATTGAAAATCTTGAGATTTATATTTAAATAAGTACACTCAAGACATCTTGGTGTAATAATCAACAAAAGACATGATAGTATTTATTTCCATTAAAAAATGGAATAGGCATGGGGCCACATAAATTAGAATGTATTAGTTCAATGTTTCTATGTGCTTTAGAAGTGGACTCATTGGAGGGTTGTTTGGTATGCTTTCCAAGGATAGAAACATTACATTACTTTGGTTTGCTAGGAATGGTAGACAAACTACAAACACTATTATTTTCCAATAACCAAAGGTTGTCATACTTAATATTTTCAAATCTATCATGCCATAGAAGATTATATGACAACATACATTCATTCTGATGACAATGATATGCAGAACATTGTGAATGAGTAGATGTCCCTTTCAACTTCAACAATGTTTCATATTCCACTTTAGTCATGAAAACCATGTTGTTAGACACCTTTTTTATTTGAAATTTTCTATCAAATATATGAATGGAGTGGCCTTGTCATTAAATGTTTATAAGTGACAGAAAATTTCATTCACAACTTTGGAAGATAGAGCACATCACGTAGAAGTGAATCTAAGAACTAAGGAAAGTTAATCATCATGGTGTAAATCCTAAAGGTTTAAGACTTCACAAAATACACTACACCATCTATATTGTCACTAAATATTCAAAGAAGTGTCTTTGGAAGATTGTGACATATCACATCTATGTAAGCAATCATGAATCTCTCCAAGTAGGAAATACGACTTCACAAAATACACTACACTAGATATATGGTCACTAAATATTCAAAGAAGTGTGTTTGGAAGGTTGTGACATGTTACATCTATGTCAAGCAATCACACATCTCTCCAAGAAGAAAATGAATTAAGAAACAAATCTTCATTTATTTCAACATTGCAATGAAAAAGTAAGTAATAAGTAGATCATGGTGCTTTATGTTTTGTTTGATTATTGTTTTACCTTTGTCTACTTTCTATTTTTGTTTGTCTTTAATTTTCTCCTAGAGGATTCCACATGTTGTTGAGTCAGATCCATTTATGTTGCAACAAATACAATGAAGATTAAGTCTTTCTCCTTGATTTTTTTTTACCCCTTATCTCTAGAATTCTTTTTTGCCCCACCACCTTTTAGTGCCATTTCCTCTAAAAGAATCATGTGGTTGATTCTTCTGTTTTTAAGCAATGCACACAATTTGTCTAGTGAGTTGTGATGTTGTTTTCTTCTTTCCAAACAATTTCTTAAGTTTTGCTACTCTTTCCACCAAAAAAATAAAATGTGTTAAACTTGAATCAGTCACTAGCATACAAGGATTCAAAGTAGAGAATATATATGACAAAGGAAGTTACTTAAAACCATGAGAAAAATATTTATATTCATTCCAATGACATTTATATCATATATATAATGGATTTTATCTCAAAGAGTATAACCCAAATCATCATCCTTCCACTCTAATTATACAAATTCCAGTTTCAATTGAAAACACTCATAACAGTCATAAAAATTTATAGAAACACTCATAATACATAAATGCCCCGTTCCAATTGAAAATACTCATAACATATGAATCTCAAGTTCAACTCTAATTATACAAATTCCAATTTCAATTGAAAATGCTCATAAAGATTTATAGAAACACTCATACCACATAAATAGTCAGTTCCAATAGAAAATACTCATAACATATGAATCCCAAGTTCAAGTTTAAAATAATACTCATAACACACGTATTTCAATAGAAATTTATAAAAATGAAGTGGAGATTTATAAAGACAAAGTGCATGAACTTTTAACGAATCAATCATTACCTTTAAATGACGCATACACAATACAGTATAAGGTGTAGATTTGAACTATGTTATGAATTCAATGTTAGTAAAAGGGTATAATATATATATTGAAGATCATAACATCAAATTCTATGTATGGAAGATTAGATGTGTACCAATAAGAATGTAAGAATATATATGAAATTAGATATGGATAAATAAGAATATAAATTATTTTAATTTTCAGATGAAAATTAAGTTAGAATCGTGAGTACATTTAATGAATTTTTGAAAACGAAAAGGAAAAAAAACTTTTGAATTACCACCTTTCAACCCAGCAGAAGGAAAGGTTCACTTTGATCACGGCCTCCCAATGATTTCGCAAAGTTCCATTGGAATCCAATGTATACAATAGCATCTCACGCATTACAACAATAAAACAGCCTTCTCGTGAGTGTTTATGCAACAGCCTTGCTGCTGCTGCTGGGATCTCCATAGCATCAATGACCAATCTTTTAATTACGACTCTCTCCTCCTTTCTTGGCTATCGTCGTATATAAAAATAAATATAACACCATCCAAATTACGAATAAAAAAATAAATATAATTTATATTCTATTAAATTATTAAAATATTATTGTGAAAACCTTTATTAATTTGAAAATTTGTTCCACACAGTAAATTTTTATGAAAAAAAAAAAAATGATGACGATGTTGAAATTCTCATCATACACAAAGACGACGACTATTTTAGATTTTGAATTCTGTGATTTCAGATGGCAATGATACTAAATGATGACGTCCTTTGAGATCCTGAAATTTGAGATTTTTGACATCTCGCACTTCACATGGCAATAATTTTTGAAAGATTGCCAATGCATGAATGCACATATTTAATTCCATGTCTGGGAGAGAACGTAATATTGGTACCAAAAAGGGAGAGCCTCATGCAATTATCACGAGTCTCGATATCGGGGAAAAGGGCGTCGAGGTCGGCGCAATGTTGACCCGCCATGGATACAAAATTCTCCTCTTTCTCTGCCATATCACGCGCAACATAGTGAACTCCAAATGTAATGCTCCAATAACTGGATCCACCAACTACTTTACCTAACTATGCGCAGTATCCATTAAGAGTCCACATCTTTGCCCTTTACTATACCTTCTGCAATCCAAATGTGCGATATCACATGCACAAGAATGTAACAGTCCTCTGGAACCATCATACAATACGGAAAATAGGTTTTCAAATGAGCATGGGGTAAATTATTGTAGATCCATCTCAATCGTTGATACAGATCTCGATGAATGCAAGGATGAGTAATTGGAAAATTTGAATGCACTGTCTGAATCTGCCTTAAAGCGAGGTTGCCAATCATTGTTGAGGCTATTACATTTATAGCCCAGGGCAACCCTTTACACTCCTCCGCCACTACTTTGGCAATATGCTCTATTTTCTCAGGAACATCGCCCTCTTTGAAGGCTATTTTGCAAAACAGTTCCCAGGCCTCCTCTCTTGGCAGTGGTTGTATTTGCATGGACTGGTTTGCATTCATTTCTGGAACAGATCTCTATCTTGAGTAGAAAATACAACTTTTCTCCTTTTGTTCTCGCCAAATTCAACGCCCAAATCTTTCAGAGTGACTGCCTTCCACATGTCGTCTAAAATCAAGAAAAATTTCTTCGTCCTCAGACGTGCCTATAGCTTCATCTTCAGCGCATCAACATTATTATAGGAACAACTAGTGATGTCTAGATTGATTGCAGAAGCCACACGACTCTGCAACTCTAGAATGGAAAATTGAGCAATTGCAACCCAAATCACATGATCAAAAACACCATTGACCTTGTAGGTGTTGTAGACATTTTTAAGCAAAGTTGTTTTTCCAACCCCACTTGTCATGCCCCTATCTTCGCGGGAGTCTTTCAACTTCACATAGGCAGGTGCGGCAGGGCTACCCAATTTATTTTCACCAATACTCTCGAGTATAGACTACGCCTAACATTTAATACTTAGAATATTTTTCAACTTTTAGTAAGCATTCATTTTTTGACATAGCGGAAATATATTTATCATCATCATTTACAAAAATGTATGGCAGATACAATTTTCTATTTATGGGAGGGGCAACTCCCTGGTTAGAGTGTGCCCAAATAATAATAATAATACATTTTTACAAGTATTTTTACAATCACAGCCTTTGCGAGGCAACACAAAGTTCATCTTTGCCAAACTACCAATTTTCAGTTCGGACTATCGTTCAGGGTCGCCCCATCCCAAGTCGCCCTCATCGTTCAGCAACGCCCGCGTGTTCATTTAGGGTTGCCCCTTCGTTCAACAACGCCTTTGTGTTCATTCAGAGTCGCCCTCATTCAGCAGCGCCCTTAGTTCAGCTCATCCGGAAGATGTGCCCCACTGCAACTCTTCCGGGTAGGCACGCCCCACTGCAGCTTGTCCACAGGAAGACATGCCCCTCTACAGCTCTTCCAAGCAGGGTTGCCCCACCCCAGCTCGTCTGGGCAAAGGCTCCCCACTACACCTCGTTTGGGTAGGGTTGCCCCACCGCAGCTCGCCCATTCAGATGTGCCCCGCCTACAACTGTTTCGTCTGCTAATTCGCTTTTCTTTGCTTCTCCTTATGCCTCGCAACACACCAAAATTCAAACTAAGTTCTAATGTTGGATTTCCACTTGGATGCTTGGTTGAATCTCCTCAACTCTTCGCCAATATATATGTGTGCCCTTCGAGAATGGAGGGGCATTGGCCTTCAAGTCCACCGAACCATCCTATCTCGTTGCACCACATCTTCACGTCGGTTCGTCCCCATACATTGGTTCATTGGGTCCACTTACCCAACCATCCACCGTATAAGCTTTCCATCACAATTTTCCATACTTAGCCATTTTTTCATTTCTTGGTTTCTCGACCCTCGAGTTGGCTCATTGCAACTCGTGTCTCGGGCACGTTTAACCAACCACCCAACTCATCGCACACCAACTCGTCCCATCATCGCAACTTTCGTCACATGTGACTCGACCATGTTTAACCGACTGCCTGACTCGTTGTATCCAATGTCTCGTCGCCTTTAACCAAAGATGCACATGCCCCACTATCGCACATAACATGTGCTAAGCTCATGGGGAGGACATACCCCCCCACTCTAAACGGTTGTCATCCTCGACAACACCATCATACGACATCGTAAAGTGTCGCTAGCTCCAACATCCAAGATGTCCCCGCTACCCATCTCTGC
>APFE031594615.1:0-77153 GCA_000404065.3 Pinus taeda | reverse complement strand
AGCGATCAAAGCAACTAAATCATCATACCTTCTCGGACGGCGTTTGATCCTTGTAGATCTCCTTAAGAATGTTTCTGGTGCTTCCACAATGGGTTGTCTATCATGATCGCCATCTGAGACCTGTTCCTGTCCTCCATCTAAACCCTGTTCATAATCTGATTCTGAAACCGGTTCATGACTAGAATCTGAACTATGGTCATTATGACTATCATTAGAAATGCTGTCAAATTGAATATGCTGGAAATCAGATACATCATCCTGTTTCAAACTTCTATCTACATCTAACTGTACAAGAGAGGATTCATTAAACCTTACATCTCTGTTGATGATGATTTTGCGGGTAGTAGGATCCCACAATCTAAATCCCTTTGTTCCATCACCATACCCAACAAAAATATACCTTTTAGACTTTGGATCTAATTTCTGATGTTTAGGCACTAGAGCATATGCATCACAGCCAAACACTCTGAGTTTAGAATAGTCACAAGGGTGTCCTGTCCATACCTCTTGCAGAACCTTGTAGTCTATTGCCGTTGATGGAGATCGGTTTATCACATAACAAGCAGTTTCCACTGCTTCCGTCCACAACTCCTTCGGCAACCCGGCGTTACTCAGCATACAACTTGCTCTCTCTAGAAGAGTCCTGTTCATGCATTCAGCAACTCCATTCTGCTGAGGAGTATAAACCGTGGTCTTATGTCTCTCGATCCCTGCATTCTTGCAATAGCTGTCAAAATCCTTGGAGGAAAACTCACCACCATTGTCAGTTCTTAAACATTTTATAGTTCTACCAGTGTTGTTTTCTACCAATGCTCTAAACTGCTTGAAAACTGTAAAAACATCAGACTTCTTTTTCAACATGTAGACCCAAACTTTCCGAGAAAAGTCATCAATGAATGATACAAAATAAGACAAACCACCATATGAAGCTGTAGGAGCTGGACCCCACACATCTGAATGGATATAATTAAGTATACCTTTACTAGTATGTTTGCCTGTTTTAAACTTTTGTTTACTTTGTTTACCAAACAGACAATGTTTACAGAAATCCAATTTCCAGATCTTAGATTAGGAAGTAACTTTCAGTCAGCCAAAATTTTCAATCCTCTTTCACTCATATGCCCCAATATTTGATGCCATAAGTGAATGGAACTACTGTCATGTTTAGACACAGACACATGATCTGACCCAGTTCTACCTTCTAACTGAAATAGATTTCCTACTTTCTTAGCCTTCATCACTAGTAAGATACCTTTATAGATTTTCATAACTCCACCTTGAATTACAGTTTTATATCCATTTGAATCAAGTGCTCTTAATGAAATCAAAATTTTCCTTAAATCTGGTACATGCCTCACATCAGTTAATATTTTGGTTGTGCCATCAAAAATTTGTAGTTGTATGCTTCCAATCCCAACAATATTACATGTTACATCATTACCCATGTACACAACACCATCATCAATTGATCTATATGTTTTAAACCAATCTTTATGAATACACATGTGGTTAGATGCGTCGGAATCTAACAACCAATGTTGATCATGTTTTGAAGCATTAACAGACAATACCTCATCACTCATACCTGAAACTGAACCTGTATCTGTGGTATTGGCTTCCTTCTTTTCTGTCGAAGAGCCCTCTTTATCAGCCTGCTTTTGCTTCCAACAATCCTTTTTCAGATGTCCAGCCTTGCCACAATGCCAGCACTTCATCTTTGGCTTCTTTCCTTTGGACTTTGAACGAGAGTCGCTATGCTTTCCCCCGAAGTGTCTCTCTCGTGAGCGACCTCTGGCCATCATTACCTCTGATGTAGATGTGTCTGTATTCTACCTCTTCCTCGTCTCCTCAGCTAACAAGGCTCCAACAACATCGTCAAACTCAAGAATATCTGATGTACTAAAACTTATGGAAGTAACAAAATGATCCCAGGATTCAGGCAAAGAACATAATAAAGTTATTGCCTTATCCTCTGAATCAAATTTTACATCTAGACTGTTTAATTGCACCAACAAGGTATTAAAAACATTCAGGTGATCAGCAATTGAGGTACCTTCTTTCATCCACAAACTGTAAAGCTGTCGTTTTAGGAGAATTCGATTTGTCAAAGATTTCGTCATGTAGAGCTTCTCAAGCTTCGACCACAGGCCTGCAGCGGTTTTCTCTGACACAATGTTAAACAAAACATCGTCCGCCAGACATAACTGAATTCCGCTCAGAGCTCTAGCATCCATCTCATCCCATTCATCCTCCGTCATGGAAGCAGGTCTTTTGTTTTTCCCCAACAGTGCTTTTGCCACACCTTGTTGAACCAGCAGATCGTGCATCTTCACCTTCCAGATCTCAAAATTATTCTTGCCATTAAATTTCTCAATTTCGAACCGGGCACTTTGATTTTTGGCCATCTTGTATCAGCAAAAAACAATAATCTCCAATATCCAACCAGCAAAAAAAAAAAAAAAAATTGCCAATGCCTATCTGTCTTTGTCTTTTAAATAGAACAAAAACAAATAATATTAAAACCCATTACATTTTTAAAGCCATTTAATATTTAAAAAACAATATTACATATCCCTTATAACTCCGTACTCTTCCTTTAATGGCTTTTTAAAAAAAAACTAATTATTTACTCCTATGTGCTTCATTAAACTGCCCACATATCCCTTGTAAAGCCATCGTGTTATTTTCTTCACTAAAAGAAGAAACTAATTCTTTTATGTGAAAAAATAAAACAATCGAATACTTGTATGTAAAAACAAGGCTCCCCAATTAGCTTTTAGCCTTTTAAAAAAAAATGGGCGGCGGTTGGTATTTAACTTTTAAAAAATGGGCGTCTGGTATTTAGGCATCACAACACTCCTGCGTTGCAAATAATCAAGAAATCTCCTGTAATTTGTGGGCTACTCCAACTGTAATTTTTCCTGTACGAAAAAACTATAGGCATAATATTTGATCACGTATTCGTACGCAGAGATTGAGTGGACGCAGAACAATAGTTCCCATGAGAGTAATGCATGGACTGTAGGTAAAATTGCACAGGTTCAAACTCGACTACGACCGAGACAACAGTCCTCAAATCCCACTCCAATATCTGCAAAGAATGCGACTCGAAATGCCCCACAACAGTCGAGGGAGAGAACTTACATATACCCCTTCGACCGAGCACATAACAATTGAATCTCAATAAACCAACCCCAACACAGATGCTTAATACTACCAGAATTAACCATTAGAAGTTGGAGCTCCTGAAGAAATAGGTTACTACGAGCAATAAAATTATAATTCCATACCTTCCGTCTGGCCAGAAAGTTCTTGGTCAAAACTGTCAGGCATTCCAACATGTAACAGACCACCGATCACTCTGCAACCTCAACAATCCCCAGGTATATCAGCGGATGCCAACGCTCCCCACAGCAACGATTTGTTCCCTTGCTTTGCTCAGCGCACCGCACTAACAGTTCCAGGCTCAGCGCTCCATGTATCATATCACTTACATGCACCAACACCTCCAGGAAGCACCTCCAACATGCTCTGATACCAATTGTTGGATCAGGTGCAGCAAACAAATAGAAACAGCGGAAGATCAAACACATAAGACAATATTTAACGTGGTTCACCCAACCAATCTGGGCTACGTCCACCAAACATAGGCATCATGAATATATTAAATAAATTGGAGATTACATCAAGAAATCCTCTCAAACTCTCTTAGCAAACCATCCGAATGGTTGCCTATTATATAGAATAGAGAATCTAACAACTTCATAACTCCCTCACATCAAATATAGGAGGCATTAACTCCCTCCCAACAACCTGGAGCTAATCTAGGAACTGATTCCCTATTGTTGTCATCCTTCAGAGATTTTTGCCTATTTGACTCAAACAGCAAAATCTCAACAAGTCTCCAGTGTTTCTGTCACAAAGTGTTTAATTTATATTCTTTGCAGTGTGCTGATTTATAGTATTTGCAGTGTGCTGACGACAAGCATGCAGAGCAACTTTCTCGCATACAGGGAAGTAGTTCGGGAGCAGGCAGTGATGGAATGCTCCAGTTGGCATCCATCTCGACTGAGTTTCCTATCTGTAATCTGTCTTAAAGCTCTAGTGATCCACTGCCAGTGCAATTTGGAAGTTGCAAAGTGTTCTACTATCTCCTTTTGAATTCTAAATTGACCCAACCTCCCAATCCACGTGATTTCGCCACCTTTGTGATTGCACTACGACCTGAAACTTGGAATATCCCTAAGAGCTACAGACCTGGGATACAGAAGATGAGAAAGCAGTTGTCTGAATGAAGGATTATTACGCCATACAGACGAGGACTCTCAGCGACGCCCTGTTCATTTGAAAATTCATGTAAATAGAAAGAGGGAATGTGCTACTTATGCTTCCTGAGCTCAGCATTCACGAATTCTAACTGCAAATTATTTCACACCCACAAATTTGGAGTCGATCTCGACGTCGTTTCCATTCAATCTCATGAAACCCATCTGAAATGGTACGAAGCCTAGAGTGGATTGAATTAAAGGACCAGATGTGATAACAAACACACACCTTGCATAAATTTAACTAAACTAATTGATTATTATCCCTATTCCTTCGGGAGATGGGATTGGTGGAGTATGCCACTTGGAATGCACTTCGGATTGGAGCCAACGTGCCTTCTCTGGTGGCATGCGAGTAGAGCATCTGAACCTCACAGTTTACCATTACCTCTTTCGCCTTGAAAATTATAACTGAGACTTGGCTATTTCATGTTGAGATGGGCCTTTTTAATTGAAAGACATTTATTTCTAGTCCATTCTTTGATTTTTTTTTGAGTGGGGAACTTTGTATCTGAATTGAGCTCATCATGGAATAACCATCTAGTTGGTGGAGCCATTGACCTCATATTGCCTTTCTTCTAGCTGATATGTTATGTTGGGTTGAAGATATGTTTCCTTATTTTGGCTATGGAGGATATGAAAGAAGGATTTGTGAGAAAATGTTTAAAGATGTTATAGATTTTTCAAGAGTCCATGGTTGTTTTTAGGAAAGGAATTAGTTCGGAGGAACTGAATATGATTAGAGAGTCCCAAAATGACTATGAAGGGAATGTCTTGCTTTTTTGCTAATTAAAATTCAAGAAAAAGACCATATATCTCGGTAAGGTTATTTTATTTTCGAATCTCTTCCCTTTTCTATAAATCCACTATATGATAAAAAAATAACAAAATATTAAAAAATAAAAAATAAAAAATGATATATTTTAAGAAAATAATTTGATTAAAAATTAAAATTATTATTTTAATTTTTTTTTGTTTAATAAGTAAAGGAAAAGGAAAGATTTTAAGAATAAAAGATATGAGGTTTAAAATAATGATTTGTTAACGGGTAAAGTAAAGATTTTATGAATAAAGAATCGATTTTTTAATAAAAAATAAGTAAAGGTTAAAACTTATTAATAATTAAGGATTAAATTAATTAAATGGTAAATAATTATTTAATAAAAAAATTATAGGTAAATAATTTATTAATAAAATTGAATTAAAAATAAAAAACTATTAATAAAAAGTTTTAAAAAATTAAGGGAGTTAATTAAATTAAGTAAAAAAATAAATATTCTTCGGTAAAGATTAGGATTTTATTAATAAGTAGATAGATAAATAAATAATAAATATGATTTAAAAAATAAAAGGAAAATAAATAAGCGTAATAAGATTAGATAAATAAATACTTAAGGAAAAGGAAAAAGAAAAATAATAAGAGAAGGGGCACTTAAAAGGGGTTGAGCAAGCACAGGTAATGGAAAGATAGAAGAGGCACTAAATGACCAAGCCTACGAATAAGGGGCTTCCAAGAATGGCTAAGTTTGTATTCATCTTCCCTATTGAAGTTGGTAGAGTGTTTTGCAATCTCCAAGACTTCTTGAATTAGGTAGTTGGATTGGAAAGGAGTTGGAGTGAGGATCTTAGCTTGATCAAAGTTGATGATTTACTTGATGTTGAAGCAGTGTTCTTATGATGAAAATTGTTGGACCCCATTGTGAATCATTCCTATTATATTCTTCTTCGGAAGGTTTTTCCAAGACCTGCCAATCTAACCAATATAGGATTTTCCACATGAATAGGGAATAAGGTAGACCCTAGGACCAAACATAGGACCCATCTTATTTTTAGGCAATCTAAATAACTGCCTAAGGGTTTCATAATGTTTGAAAATGATATGGATTAGATTGTTATATTGTTTTTCCTCCATCTCAATGCTTTCATAGTGGGAAAAGTGGATGAATCAACTCTTGGGACCATTTTTACTTGCAGAACCCAATTTGGAAAATTGGGGTCTTAAACCTTCCGAGAAAATTTAGAGGCATCAAATGACATATTTTGGAGTAAAACTTTGTCTCTTTGGTGTGAAACCTTTTTTCCTATTCTGCATAGATAGGTTTTCATAAGGGAACAAGAATCACATCAATCAGTTCGTATGTGAAAGTTACATCACTCAGAAGTTGACCTTCTCATTTTGCACCACCATAATTTGAGAAGATGCCACATCAACCCCCATTATTCATGTAAAAGGGGCTAGTCACAATATTATCATGTAAAATATTATAGAAGAGTCTATATTGTAACTTTGGTTAAGAGTTGAGGTAGTCAAACCTAACCACCAGTAGGCTATTGGACTATGTTATAATCGAGCCATTAGGAGGAAAAGGGGTTCCATTATTTTGAGCACATTTGTTCCATAGTTGAACAAAATTATCCAAGAGGGATAGGACGTAGAGCACACAAATAGGATGTGTGCACTCCAATAGCCCATGAGCCACAGGCCATACTTTTTTGTACTCGCAACCATATTTCCATTCATAGAAAGAGAGGAGAGTAGCCTCACCTTCTAGCTGGGTTTTTCTCCCAAAAGGGTTTCCCAGGTCATATCTTGTGCAAAATGTCTGTGCGCTTTTATTTTTCCACTCTATTTTTACATAATTATCATTTGCATGCATACGCTATTAACAGTAATTTACAGATCTATAAATATAAAGAGATATAAAATTATAATAGTGTATAATTTCATATTTTAAGAATAATTTTATCAAATCTGTTGGGACCAATTGTGTAGTGGAATATTCATGACATTTTACGGATCATAAAAAAAGTTTTAATGTTCTTTTTTGGCTAAATATTTTGAAATTTTATTTGTGGAACCTTTTATATAAACAAGGGATAGGAAGGGGAAGGGCATTTTTGGGACACTGTGATTGAGTCGATCTATAAGCTTAATATATTTGAGAAGAGGAATAATCACTTTTAGTAAGGGAAATAGTGAGGTGATATTTCTCAAGGGAAAATTTTTGAGGATCATAAACTCTGAGTGCTTTATTGAAAAGGGTTTTTAAAACATTAGAATTTTGATCCAAGTGATGATGAGAAGTTGCATGGAAGTATTCGTCAGTGTGAGTTTTCTTCTAATACATTTGAAAGGAGAGGGATCCATTGGGATGTTGGGTGATGAGGGCATCTAGAAAGGGAAGGGATGAGTGTTCCTCTAACTCCACGGTAAATTGGATATGAAAATAAAGACTATTAAGGTGGTTAATGAATGCATGAAGAGCAAGAATCCCATTAGTCCAAACCACGAAAGTATCATCAATGAACTGATACCAACGTTTTTGTTTATGATGCCATGAATTGAGGGCTAAAGACTCAAAATTCTCCATGAATATATCACTAACAACATGAGACAGAGAAGATCCCATTGTCATGCATTCAATCTATTCATAGAAAGTTCCTTTAAAGGAAAATAAGGTAGAGGTTAGACATATTTTAGTGAGATTGAGGGTTTCAGCATCCATAAGCTTATAGATCAAATCTAAGGTTTTAGGAATAGGTATTTTTGTGAAGAGGGAGACAACATCAAATCTAACCATGATGTTATTTGGGTCAAGATGGATGGATTTGGATTTTGAATGAATTAGAATGTTAATAGCTGAATCAAAGGAACCTAAAAAACTTTAGATTTTGTCCACAAGGAATCGAGAAAGAGCATGGGTGGGGGTGTCAATGGCACTCACTATGGGTCTTAAAGGAATTTCCTTTTTTATGAATCTTAGACTAACCATAGATTCATTGGGTGATGAGGAATGATATGCTTCTGAATAAGAGGATCAATGGACAAGGATTTAATGGATTTTGTGACAATATTAATGACACCATTAATGGGATTGTTAGAGGTTGTTGGCGAAAATTTTTACTGTGATGACCCAAGTTTCGATAGCAAACTGCTGAAAGGGTATGTCATAGTCTAGCAAGTGGTTGGCATTTTCAATCTTTTGTAAGGGAAGAAGGTCTCAACTTAGGCGTTTCAAGACCTATAAGTGTTGTTATGTGGTCTTAGAAAGTGACACGATCCATTTCCTTGATTGAAATACACAATAAAATCATAATCATCTGCAAATATATTGAATAACTCTTTGTGCAAAAGTAAATAAATGTATTATAGAGAACTTAACAAACATTTTTTAAAAAATTTAAATGAGCCATGTAATATAATCACATTGATTTATAATCCTACATGTGGATCATCCAATACAAACATTACAGTACAAATCCATAAATACTTTTTAGGATCTTTTCATAACTCCTCCCCAAACTCTCATTACAAACCCAAACTATATTAAAATTACAACTGAATATTGTTGCAGAAATCAAGTCCTCATTCTGGCATCATGACAACCCTTCTCTGATCTCTCTCTTCACAACTTGATCTATATGCAGTTATACATCACTTTTGGCCTCTTGTATCTTGTTCACACTCACTTGATATGCTCCAACTTATCTAGCTTGACAAGATCTATTTTCTTGGTCCATATTTACTTGATCTTGTCAACCTTAGTGGCTTGATCCTTTGTTCATGGCTTTGATGAGTTCCAATATAACTACTTAAATTTTCTTGGTTGTTGCTTTCTTCTTTTCTAGCTTTACTTTCTGACTAGTTTAACCATTTGCCTCACAACTCACCCTTCCTATTTCTACAACTATTTTCCACCAAAATTGGTCACAAAAACAAAGGACCCAATAGAGAGCGACTTATAAGGAAAAAAGAAAAGAATCTCAACAAAATTGGATTTGTAATTGGATGCATTCACAATAATAATGGCATTCCCTTTATCCTCTTTAAGGATTAAGATGTTAGGATTATTGTTAAGTTTATTAATGGTGAGGAACTCATCTTTTGTAAGGTTATTCCAAGGGGGTTTTGTAAACTTGAGAATTATTACACATTCTTTTCATATCTCTCCCACTTCATGAGAGAGTAAATTATTAGTAATTGATTCAATGGTAATGTTTTCCTTTTTCATTATTATCATTTGTTTCTCTATTTTTATAAATAAAGAAAAAAAGGGGATAAAATAATATGTTTTTTTTATTTATCATTTAATAAAATTAACCTTTTGTTTAAATTATTTTCTTCTAATTTTTATTTTTCAAAAAAATATATATAAATAATTTATTATTTATTTTATTTATTATTTACTTAAATATTTTAATTAAAAATTTATAATATATTTAAATATTCATTATTCAGCACACCCATATAAATTAAATGGTTGTAAACATGATAAGCACAAACCATGATAAACATTAAAACATTTACCACATTATACACCTCACGTTTTTAATATTTTAAAAATTCATAAACATTAACTAAATTATAACTTTATTTTAAATTAGTATTGTTTTTATTCATTATAAGAAAGATTAATAACAATATTCTTAATCATGAGATTTACCCCCACTTTACTATAGAAATTTTTAACTAGTAAATAGTCCTTCTTAAAATATGATGAGCCAATACCATGACTTATCAATACCACATGCCCAATATGAAATATGCTGATATTGATAAAAACATTTTTTTAATTAATTAATTTGATATAAATTAATTAAAAGTGAATAACTAATTCAGAGATAAATCTTAATCCTTAATTTATGAGTGCTACTAAAAACATTCTACCATATTGGATGGAAGTTAAATATCTACCATCCATCTAGTAATTATTAATAATTAAATTAAAAGTCTAAAAAGCCTATTTTAAAATAACAAGTCCTTAGCCCCAAGGATAGCTTAGTTAGTCGAGTTCTCATTGTTAAGTACCATTCCAATTGGAAGGTCAAGGGGTCACATCTCCTCGACGCCCTTGGGGTTAGGCCTGGCATATTAGGTCGGTGGGTAGATCCCTTTGAGTGGATTTGCCTCGATAATTGTCTATGAATGTAGTGGCCACTCAATGACCGTGAACCATACTTGAAAAAAATAAACATATCCATAATCTTAAAGGAAATAGTTATTACTATAATACTTATTACTCTTAAATTGTTCCTAGAATCAATGTGATCATTACTTAAGCATACATAAGCAATGAATTACAGGAGATTTAATGTGGAAGCTTACAGTAACCTCTTATTAGTGATATTGTTATAGCATGTTACTAACATTAGTAACTAGTAATCACAAAGCTTTATGTAAGCTATTATGGGGATTATGATATTTGTATAAACTAGTGGTTACAAATTAATTCATATGTAATTGGGGCTTATAAAGAATACACAATATATTTAAAATATTCATTATAATTTTTCATTTTTATTTTCTGTAAATCAAAAAGTTCTATTAATTCAAGAAAATATTACATATTGATACATTATTATTTAGTTAATCATTGGCCTCATTCTTATTGGAGGATTTGATGGCCAGGTGGAAATATTTTTTCCAAACATAGATAGCTCATAGAGACCAAAATACCCTAGTATCCAAATGCACCCTGTCATTCGTAAATTTTCCATGTTACCTTAATTCTAGTCCTCTTGACCATTACCATGTTGATTGCGGAATGCCTCATGTAAATGGGCTTTTGTATGCTTTATACGTCCTTAAAAATGATCTAGACTTTCTTGCAACCTCTTTTTCCCATGACGGATGGAGGTGATATGATCCAACATTTTCCAATGGTTGTGTTGGAGATCATTCATGAAGGCAATGACCTCATTTTTTTCATTGTGAAAATCCTGAGCTAGATGCTCCATGAGAACTATAATATGGTGAAGTTGCTCCTCCAAGGAACTAAAAGGTGGTGGCAGGAGTACATGCCATGGAAACTAGTCCCTCAATTGTTCCACTTCTTCCCTAATGTCCTGACACTCCTCGTGGTGAACTGGCCCCTGGCCTCTTGGGCCAAAACCACTCCTTACTCTTTTGTGTTCCCTCTGCATGTTGTAGCTCCCAAATGGTGCACCACTCACACATCACAGGCCGGACTCCAATACACCACTTTCAGTAATGATGGATTGCCAGTCAACCCAGCTTTCCATGTTGGTTGCCATAACCAAAGCACCCACTAACCCTCCCCACCTCAAACTCAAGTCAACCCTTCACCCTTTGAACCAGCACAACATAATGTTGTAGTCGCCTTCCTCTAGAGCTTGGTTTAGCAATCAAGCCCTGTGCTCTCCTAACTCCCCAAAGTTCCTAGATACAACTTGACTCATATACACCACACATAGAAAATAAGCGCTCATAGGGCCATGACTTCTAACACTAGAATTTACCCTCTCCAACCCCCAGTAATTACCACTGCACTCAATAGAAAACAAAGTAGGGAAATGTCAAATGTTCTAATACTGGAAATTAACATGTAATACCTTAAACCTAAGCGAAGATTGAACTCCAGTGGCTAGTTCTGAAGCTGCAATGTCTATGTTGTCCAGAGTTCCATCATTGTCCCTACCAAACTCGTAGGGGCCAGTGTCCTAGACTACTAATTTGAACTAGTAACCATAAGCATAGTAAACCTATGAAGTTGATGTGACTAGGGAGACAAGCCATGGTTGAACGAGGCATCCACCCTACCAACTATTAACCAATTTAACTGCCAACAGTGCTCCAACCATACCAAAATACCATTTGTTACTATTCACTGGGAGCCAAAGAAGAAAAATAACCTTGTTCCTTAGTGAAGGTTTTCTAGCCCTACATCAAAAGAAGCTTCTTTGATATGCTTCATTCAACTTCCAAGTGTGCAGGGCTTGAATGCCTCGTGTTGATTGGAATTCTCTATGGTCATCACCTCAG
Organism: Pinus taeda; assembly: GCA_000404065.3. NCBI lineage: Eukaryota > Viridiplantae > Streptophyta > Pinopsida > Pinales > Pinaceae > Pinus > Pinus taeda. Next base: position 65,045 of record APFE031594615.1, on the reverse strand, counting down.
TGAAAAATATTCATTATATTAAATTAATTAATTAAATTTATTTTATATATTAAAAATACAATATAAATAATGAAAAATTTGATTTCATCTAAAATTATATTACCTAATTTTAATTTTTTTTAATTACTTCGCAGAATTAGAATTCATGCAATTATGTTTAGATTGCACACTACCATCATGCACACCTCCTCATGATAATGGTGTAAGTGTTAATTTCCTTTCAATCACTAAAAAAAGTCAATACCAAAATCATATTGTGAGCAATTTCGCATTGACTCCATTGTCACATTGCAAATCTCTTGATTATCGGGATGTAAGGATCACATGTGTTACATGCCCTAATAAGAAGTTTGATCTAGCTCTAGACTCCCAATCAAGATGGAATCAGAATCAAGATGTTCCAGCATGATCCATAGGAAATTTTACTTCTGAAGAGAGAGTAGCAAACAAAAGGGCCTAATATGATGGAGTATATTTTGGAGCACAAGGTTGTACACAGTCTTCAATCCACATGACAAGTGTGGTGTGAATCATGGAGATGATGTGTGGGTTGTGATAATCAATTTGGTTTCATCTTTGGCTCTAAAGAGAGAGCTCAATCACATGGGAATCAAGGGAAATACACCAAGTGCTTGGTCGAACTCGTGTGAGAGAATTTTTCCCTTTTTGAGGTTACAAAGATCATTCATGTGCTCCAAAAAGTTTCTTAGAAGAAGGTGGACATTGTTTTGAGCTATATTAAAATATCAAGGTTGAGCTTTGCAAAATAAGAATTTAAAGTTGTCTAATAAATTCAATATTTATAGATTGTTATACCATTGATGTAATCTTGGATGAAAGAATAAAATGACATTTAGATTGGTAACTATTGTTTGTGTTGGAATTGGTCAATTGGTTATTCCATGATAGAATAAAGATGGTTGGTTGGAGCAACAAAAACAACAAAGATTGGAATTATGGACAAGAAAGTGAAAGTTTGTGTGAGTTTATGGAATAGACTCATGACCATGTTTTAGTATGTGCCACACATACATTTGTAAGAAATTCTATCGAGTTATGTTTGATTTGGAGTAATTAGTATCTACATGAATGGATTTTGTAATTATACCTTAATCATACCCCCATCAACCACTTTGTAGCGTAGGTTTCTGTTTAAGCATGGTTGAGGCTAAGAACATTGTTGACAAATAGTAGATAAAACATTGAGCATGGTTGCGGGTAATATGAGAAAACCAGGGATGAATTATGACGGATGGGGAGGTACAAATATAAATACATATTTGTTGATTGATGGAGTTATGTGCGAGTTGGAGTAATTGGTATCTACATGAATGGATTTTGTAATTATACCTGAATCATACCCCCATCAACCACTTTGTAGTGTAGGTTTGTGTTTATCTAGAAACCACTTGTGGAAGGAGTAGACATTAAGCATGGTTGAGGATGAGCTGATAAAATCTGAACATTGTTGACAACCAATAGATAAAACATTGAGCATGGTTGTGGGTAATATGAGAAAACGTGGGATGAATTATGATGGATGGGGAGGTACAAATATAAATACATAGTGGGATGAATTATGATGGATGGGGAGGTACAAATATAAATACATATTTGTTGATTGATGGAAGGTTAGGTACATGTAAAAAAACATTTGAAGAGACAACCTAATAGACCAACAGTTGCAATGGTTGGATACCCATAATAGCGTAATAGACCAACAGTTGCAATCATTGGATACCTATGCATTTCAGTGGATGGTTGTTTCTCTGTATCCATGTCAATATTATGATCTTGTTTGTACACACCAAATTGTTCTTTATATGGATGTCAAAATTATGATCTTGTTTGTACACACCAAGTTGTACCAAATGTAGACTTTTCTCTAATCGAGATTGAGATAGATTATGTTCCTATTAGTTAGAAGTATATTGAGACTTGTTGTTTAAGAGATTCTCTCCAATTAGATAGGTTATTGGGACCTAGTTGGTTAAGATATTCTCTCCAATTGGATAGTCTCCTAATTTGGTGTTTGGTGTTTGGTCGAGATATTTTCTCAACTGAGTGATTGGGTCCAAAAACAATCTCCTAACTAAATGTCTTGTATTAATATTTGTAACATTATTATTGTGAATAGTATTATTAATTCCTAGAGCCTAGAATTTTTCCCAAGTTGTAAGTCTCCAAACTAAATGTCTTGTATTAATGTTATTATTGTGAATAGAGTGTATTGAGAAAAATTATTTGGATCCTCCAGATAGTTGGTTAAGAGATTCTCTCCAATTAGATAGTCTCCTAATTTGGTGTTTGGTAGAGATATTTTCTCAACTGAGTGATTGGGTCCAAAAAAAATCTCCTAACTAAATGTCTTGTATTAATATTTGTAACATTATTATTGTGAATAGTGTACTGAGGAAAATTATTAATTCCTAGAGCCTATAATTTTTCCCAAGTTGTAAGATACCTCCAAATTACTTTTGGAATTGGACTTATCCCTATGTGTGTGGGGGTCGGAGGGGCCTAGTGTTCAAGAGGCTTGTGATTGGATCCAAAACAAATCTCTTAACTAAATTTCTTGTATTAATGTTTGTAACATTATTATTGTGAATATGTGAATTTTTCCCGGTTGTAAGATACCTCCAAATTGCTTTCAAAATTGGACTCCTCCGTGGGGGGGTGGGCGGCTCTAGTGTTTAAGAGACATGTGGAATTGTATTGGTGTTTAAGAGAACAACTTGTGGAATTGTACATGTATAGTGTTTATAGAGACTTCAAGTGAAGCTTAACATTGAATTATATAGGGTTCATGAGTTTAGGATGTATAATTTTTTTCAATTTGGTGATATTATTGGTAGGAGTGTTTGAATTTGGATTCAACAACATCAAAACCCCTAGGGCATCCAAAATCTTGAATCTTGAACTATAATTTCTATTGTTTTCAAGACATCTCCTTAGAATACACAAATAATATTGAGACTTCAAGTGAAGCTTGACATTGAATTATATAGGATTCATGAGTTTAGGATGTATATTTTTTTCCAATTTGGTGATATTGTTGGTAGGAGTGTTTGAATTAAGACAGAGACTTGGTGTTTAAGACAAAAACTTGTGGAATTGTATAAGTATAGTGTTTATAGAGACTTCAAGTGAAGCTTAACATTGAATTATATAGGGTTCATGAGTTTAGGATGTATAATTTTTTTCAATTTGGTGATATTATTGGTAGGAGTGTTTGAATTTGGATTCAACACCATCAAAACCCCTAGGGCATCCAAAATCTTGAATCTTGAACTATTTCTATTGTTTTCAATACATCTCCTTAGAATATACAAATAATATTGAGACTTCAAATGAAGCCTCACATTGAATTATATAGGATTCATGAGTTTAGGATGTATAATTTTTTTCAATTTGATGATATTGTTGGTAGAAGTGTTTGAATTTAGATTCAACACCATGAAAAGACATCCAAAATTTTGAACATTTCTATTGTTTTTCAGACATCTCCTTGAATACACAAATAATCATATATTACAGAAATGAAATAAATTTATCAAATACCAATTTTTGAATATTTTACGGATTTGATAAATATGAACGTGCTAAATCCAATGTTCGATTGTGCACTATGTTTCATATTTTCAAAATGTACAATGAACATAAAAATAGTTCAAACCCTTAACGCAAAATTTGGTACGAAGCTCTTATTCTCAATTCAATTTAAAATCCCACCATCCCGAACTTACTCGTCAGGGATCTTAACATAGACAAAGGCTGTACTTACCAAAGTGGATTCATGGATGATGGATGTCTGTTTTGAGCTTAAAGGATGGGGATCCGTTGGCATGTTTCAACATTTTTTGTTTGTTGGACGATCTCTGTGAGCATTCTTTCAGAACTAAGCAGTTATCTTGAGAAAAGAGTAACGACTTTAATAGCTACATAAAAATGTTATAAATATTATTCAGAAAGTATAAAAATGTTAAGATGAAATAATGTTGATAATAATATAGTCACATGTAAATATGGTAATTATAAAAAATAACATGAAAATACGGTAATTATAAAAACAATATATAGGGATACTATAGCAACATAAATATAAATTATGCAGAAAATTCTAAATAAAAAAGCAGACTAATAAATTTATTATTCCTTCTCGCAACTAAATCTGATCCATCTATCACATAATTCATTTTTCACCAACTGCGAATAGTTTTGCTGAAGATTATCCACCCCTGCTGTGTTCTATGTGGAGCACTCCATGTTTTCATTCAGTTACATACCTGGTTAGATTTCTTTTGCTCAAGATATTTATTTTGAATTACAAATGTAAGTTTTAGTTCCAAGGAGGTCATTTTGTGTAATGATTTGTTTCAAATAATTGTTATTTACTGAAATTTAGTGAAATTAGTGAATTTAGATGTTAAGAATAAAAAATTAAAACATCAAACATTTTTATGGAAAATAAAAAGTTAAGGGAAGTCAGGAAATTGAATTCTGGTATGAATATAATAAATCAAAATATTAAGTATTTTTTGGAAAATAAATTAAGTTAAGATTTCGAAACATAGGTTAATCAAATTAAAAAAAAAAATAGCATTACAAAGATTAAAAAAATAACATAAAAATTAACCTATATATTTTATTATTATTTATATATTAAACATACATAATTAGGGTATTTTATATAGAATATCATATGGAATGTAATTGAATATTCAAGAAAAAAAACATGTAATTTATTATTAAAATTGGTAAATTTTTAACAATATCATCCATTTAATTATATGTAAAATTTAGGTAAATTTAATCAAATAGTGTCCAAAAAATAGCCCCTAGAATTTTTCTTACATATTAAAAATTAGATTATATGATTATATTAAAATGCAAGAAGATTATAAATCATGAAAATACATCATATTCTATGGATACTATTAATTTATAAATAAGTTCTGCTAAAATATCATATGTCAACAATGTTTCATTAATAACACATGCTTATAGTACATTTCTTTTAATTAATAATTTAATTAAAAAGATAAAAAGCATCCTATTTTATCAAGGAGATTCTTAATTTATAAATAGTTTTGCTACAATATCATTAGGTCAATAATGAATCATTCATACCCCATGCTTATACAACATTTCTTTTAATTAATAATTTAATTAAAAGATAAAAAAAAAAAAAAAAAAACATCCATATTCATAACACATGTTTATATTACATTTCTTTAATTAAATAATTTAATTTAAAAAATAAAAAATCATCCCTTTTTATCAAGGAGATTCTTAATTTAATAAATAAGTTGTTCACAATAATCATAGGTCAATAACGGATCATTGATACACATGCTTTATACAACATTTATTTTAATTAAATAATTTAATTAAAAAGATAAAAAGAATCCCATTTTATCAAAGAGATCCTTAATTTATAAAGAAGCTTTGCTACCATATCATAGGTCAATAATGGATCATTGATACCACATGCCCAAAATTTTACTCATATTCATAACACATATTTATACTACATTTCTTTTAATTAAAAAGATAAAAAGAGCATAATTATTTTTAAGATAAATCTCAGATTTGTCTCTACAATTAATAAAGATAATAAGTAATTTCAAAACATTAACAAAGTTACATAATTAAAATACTCACCTAATGATACATCTCACATAACAAGATTAAAAAAACCATAAAAATTAACTACATTACAACTTGACTCATCCCATTTTATCATGAAGATTCTTAATCTACACATCAATTTTGCTACAATATTACAAGAAAATACCATAGATAACTAATAACATCTACCCAAAAATCATAATTCAAATTCATAATACATGTTTATATAAAACATTATTTTCTAAATAAATCTTAAATTTAAAATTATTATTACAAACCTTAAATTCATAATACTTTTTATTAAATATTTTTACTTTCTAGATAAATCAATCTTAATCTCCAATTAAATTTCTAACAGTTATTTTATAATTAAATTAAAATTACAAAACCCTCCCTCTAAAATTAATTATAAAAACCTTTATTCCAAAATTAATTATATAAAAGTGACTGCAACCTGACAGAAGTTCAAAAAAAATATTTCACCCACAAGAAGGCAATCACAGCCGCATCTTGCTTCAAATTTTATTTTAGGAAAAAACACAATCAATAACTGAGACCAAAACAGATATCCAAGTACAAGCTGCTCCCTAAAACTCTACATACCTTTCTTTCATAAAGGCATCAACACGTTACAGAGAACCACAGATCTATCACATGTCACAAAGGATAAACCTCAAATGATCTCTCCCCTAAACTTCATAATCAGATGAATCATGACTACTGCGTGCAGTCTTCTGTTTCTTGGCATTCCGATAAGAGTTCGGCACATTACCATCATCATCATCAGAACATTCATATTCAATCTCATAATCACAACTTAAATCTTGCACATCTTCATCATAAGCAGAACAATTAGTGACAGCCCTTTTTCGTCCTCTGTTGCTGTAATCATCCCACAGATCTTTATGGCCACCATCTTCCAGACTATGTTGCTTGCCAGGCTCATACCCTTGTGTTCGATCTTCTTGCTTATTGCGGTGCCCACTATCATACCCAATAGGGTCAGATAATCTCTGAAACTTTATATCAATTCTGTAAGCACCAATATTATTATTATAGCGATAAATAGTAAATTTTCTGGGGCTGAATCTAGAACTGTCAGCCCCGTGATTATCAGAAGTATTAAACGGCGACAGGCTTTTCTCATTTCTTGATTTCAAACCAAGATCCTGCTTGTTGATATTGTCGTAATCCGCCACAATATCTGATATCTTTCTTAGCTCAGCCTTCACAGGCTTCGCTGTCTGGATATTCTTGGGCTTCGTATTAGCATTCTCATGTGCAATATTTTTTTTTAAAATATGAAAATCATAAACAGAAGAACTATAGACAGTGGGAGGATAATTATATGGAAATGAATTATTAGCAGAAGCAGAAGAAGAATTAGTAAAAGCCAGTGGTCTTGAATAATCCAAAGGCTTTTGTGGTGCTTGAACTGCCACTGGAGCGCCATCGGCATAACTGGATTTCAGGGGGTAATTTGAATTCGAGATGGGTTCACTTGGGCGCGAAGATGATAGCGCAGGAGGGATGTAAGAAGAGCGACCGCCATCGGCATAACTGGATTTCAGGGGATAATTTGAATTCGAGAAGGGTTCACTTGGGAGTGAAGATGATAGCGCAGGAGAGACGTAAGAGGAGCGAAGATCAAGATTTGGATACCTGCTGCGCCACCCATATTGATCTCCCAGGCCATAGTAGGAGCTCTGCCTGCTCGTCATTTTGATGAATGGGGAAGAAATTTGAAGGATGAGCAAACAGGTCTCTGGATCTGGACCTGGAATATGGAAAGTGGTGCGGATGCAGATTTTTAAGAAGAGCCTTCGGTCAAAATTTATAACTGCCTCCTACCTCCCGTGTTCGTTACAAATCGTTTTTAAAACCACCGCCCATGGCAACAACCGCCGTTCTTTAGCTTGATTAGTGTTAATTTATTTTTTAATTAGATGTGTCTTTAAAATAAAATAGGATTTTCCAAAATTTTAATCATGTGTATTTTGGAATAGAATTTGTATAATTCTAATTTAATTGTTAAGTACAATTTGGTTATTTTACTCATATAAATTAAATGAATGGCAAAAAAATAAAATTTTAGAATTTTAATTTAATTATTAATGATAAATTGGTTAGTATAAATCATATAATAAATTTTGGAATATTATTTTTTAGAATTTTAATTGCCAACAAAATTTATTTCAGCTTAGAATTTTAATTTAATTATTAATGACAAATTGATTAGTATAGTTATATAATAAATTTTGAAATATGATTTTTAGAATTTTAATTGCGAAGAGTTTTTTATTTCAACTTAAGGTGTACGAGTATTTTGTTGGTTTTTTTTTTTTTTTTTAATTGACAGCCTAGATTGATTCTCAAGGGAATATGTTCACCGTATGCTTAGTCTTAATGCCAAGTGGCTCCCAATTTATAAATTTCCTAGAGATTTGAGATTATTCCAATTTTAATATGTTCATATTATAATTAGATGGGGAAATTAATATATAAACAAATTTTATTTAGTCCATTTTACGATATGATGTGTAATTCTTTTTCTTTCTCAAATTAAATTAGATTTGTGCAAGGTGGCTCCCCACCCACCAATTTCTTGGGGATTTGAGATTATTCCAATTCTAATAAATTCATATTCTAATTAGATGGGGAAATTAATATATAAGCAAATTTTATTTTGCAAAATGGTCCAGTTTACAATAAGATGTGTAATTCTTTTTTTCTCTCAAGTTAAAGTTGAGCCATAATCTTTTTATACATGGTTAATCTAGTAAATGTGTGCATTGGTAAGGCATTGTTACTGTTATAATAATTTTTGTGTTATATTTATGAAGTCTTGTGCTCTATCAAACACATTAATATTTTTAATATAGATATATTAGTTTAATTATTAATAACAAGTTGAACTTGCTAATTTATTTGATTTTCCTCACAATGCCTTTGCTTCTGTGCATGCAGCCTTTCAATGGTGAGCTTCTCAATGCGAGTCAAGGCGCCCTCTCCTTGTCATCATGATTTGGTTTGCCTAGAAGTGGCGGAACCATAAAATTTTTAGAGATTCCAGGGCCCCCTATAAGTCCATTCTGCCCTGTATAAGCTCCATTTTTTATTATGTTTCCCGCTCACGGGTCTAAGGCACAGACTTGCTCTTTTCTTTTGATTTCATGTAAAAGCATATGTATCTATGTGTTTCTGTCTCTCAACTTCTTGTTCTATCTGCTCCTTTTTTATGCAATGCTATATGTCACTCTTTCCATATGCTTCCTCTCAAGTATGACTTGATCTGGAGCTACTCAAGTCATCCTTTTTGTACCCAATCATGGCTTTTATATTGGCTTAATAAATATAATCTATGATGCTTTTTCTTCTGAAAAAAAACAAATTGATTAGTATAGTTATATAAATTAAATAGCTAATATATTTTAGAATTTTGAAATAGGATGTTTAGAATTTTAATCTATTGATAAATGTTAGTAAATATCAATCCAAAAGAAACCGCAAAACACTTATTAGTCCTTCTAAAATAAGATACTAACCATTAATTTGCACTTTGATTAAAATTACTTATAATATATCATTCTAGAATTAGAAATAAAAATATACACTTTAATATAATTAATAATTATTAAAAAAAATATTTGACAAAAAAATTGGTAGTCTTATTGCAAATGTTCAAAGTATTACTGACATATCTTTCTGGAGTCTGTCATCTGGATAACTTCTCACGAATATCTAGTATGCTCATTCTGCGATGACATCTGCGTAATAACCTTGTGCATAGCAGGGTTTCAAGTTTCAACTGCGAATTTTGCAAGGGTTTTCACCACTGCCGAGAACAGTTTACACCTTACGCATAGTAGGGTTTCGATGGTCAATTTTGCAGGGCTCCAACCAGGCCTGGAATTTGAGGTTCCACGGAACTTTTTTGGATTTGGATTTTCAAACTTATTTGAAGGCAGGTTTTTTTTTTCCAAACGTATATAATGACAGTTACAAAAAATCTCAAACTGTAAGTTTGGCGTTCAGGTATCTAGGTTGCCCGTCATAAATTTAGGGGGTATGAGGGAGCATGGACTCAGTCAACCTCAGCGGCTCAGCCGTAGATTATTCCAGACCCAATCCAGACCATTGAATGCTCTCGCAGAAGAAATGACGGTTTTGGTGTAAATGTTAAATGATTTTTTTAAGTAAATAAAGTTCGGTAATTCAATTTTAATGGTTGAACATATTTTTTTAGCAGAGGAAGAACCGTCCAATAGAGGACAATTTTGTCCCCATTTTTTGATTAGCAGATTCAATCTCCTCCTCTAATTTTCCAAAACAGTAGAGGTGAGTTTTTTTGGTTGTTTTTGTTGTTCTTATGGTTAGTTTTACTTTTGAATCTTTGCTAAGTCCGGGTATGAATTTAATATGCAACTCTTTGAAATGGGGATTAAGATTTAATTTTAAGGTTAACAGAGTGTGGATTTAAATTAATTTTACAATTTGGCGAATTTTGGATTTAAATTTAATTTAAAGTTTTATAGGCTTGATTTTGTTTCATGTCTGTTGCTGTGGCATTTAAGTAGGAACACTTGCATTTAAATTTATATTTTCATTGTATTTTTGAATTTTTTTGGCAAAGTATTTGAATTGAATCATTTGTTGTTTTTTAGTTTTCAAATGATACAATACACAAACTTTCTAGCTTTAAATGTGTTTACATTGGTCACTTTCATGTCTTCAGAGATGTACAATGGTCATATTTAGCTTCATGTGGGAGTTATTTATGGAAGGAACTTGATTTCATTTCCACTATAGTCTAAGATTTTCATTCATGTTGTTTTTCAGCGAAAATTGTGGCTTCATTATAGAACAATCCTTAATATTGTTTCTTTGGCCCATCCCATTACTGTGCCATCTCAACATAGTGAAAAAGAAATAGAAATTAAGTGTGCCCTTGCCAGTAGGATCCGGTCAATGATATTGACTCACCATCCTATTTGTGGTATAAGGAGATTTAGAGTTGAACGTTAATTAATTACTATACCTTTCGGAGTTTTTTTATTGGTCTGAATTTGAAGAAACAATTTTGATTCGTATTTTCTAATTTTATTACAAAATTTTAAAATATTTATAGTTTAAAATTCAATTTTAAACATATAAATTAATTTGTCTTTTTTTAACTTAAATATTTAAATTATGCTAAGTTCATGGTCAAATTTATAATTTGATTTTTTAAATATAATTTCATTAAATTTGAAAAGGAAACTTAAAGCAGTGGTTTTCATTTCACACATGGATCGTTGTATTGATGATAAGAAAAAAATTCACATTATTGAGAGTGGTATGTATAGAGTAGTTTTTTTTTGTGAAATACAAGTTGAAATTTTTGTATGATTTTTTGTAGTTAAGCATGATTATATAATTTTTTATTATATATTTCTTATTAAAATAATGTTTTTTCTTTATTTAAATTTTAAAGAGTTTTTTTGGGTTAAAATATTGTATATTACTTTATGAAAATAGAGATATATCATGTACTAGTTAATGCTTAGAGGGAGGAAGCAAATCTTGATCTCTAAAGTAGTATGACTCTGTTATAAACTAACAACACTGGACTCCTTGTCTAAGGATGGGCGGATTTTATAAACTCTCTTGTCTGGTCTTCTGCTCTCTTGTAACAATACAATTCACAATTCACAGTTGGCTTCATCTATCAGCTATTAGTCTTGTTGAAAAGGAGGGATTGGACTCTAGACACAACATACATTCCAACTTGCCGAATCCAACAAATTCTTTAGTCCATAAACTTAGCATTCTCTTCTTTCTTTACTCCTCGCATATTGAAGTTCATTTCTACATTACCCCTAATTCTAGGCTAGGTCGAGACTCAAAGAGGTATTACACTCATGGCCTCCAATATTGACACAGTCACAAACTCACACAGGACACAACTAGGCTCTATTGAATGAACTTCGAGTAAGATTTTTTTTATCCAATGGTATTTTCTAGAACCTTAAATATTCAACCTTGACAAGCAGTTGCTAATGTAACAATATTCTTTTGAATTTTTGAAAAAAATAATTTGTTGAATCTTTCCCATATATTTTCAATCTACTTTCATATCTACACAAAGTATGACAATTTTCATCTTTCATATCGGAAAGAGTTTTCTCTAAAGCCCGCTACCTTTGAAGCATAAAAATGTATTCCTTGGGAGGTCTCAAATTGAAAAAGCTCACCACAATCCATGCGCATGTTCTTAGAAAAAAATTGACTTTGCATTTTTTCTCACTATTGTTCATATCTTTAATAAAAGGCTCCTCAGTTAGTTGTAAAAATTTATCATAATTCTGCCCTTTCAAAATAAATAACCCACATTGCCTAGAAACATGCTTATAAAAAATTAGCAATGCTAGTTCAAACCTTTCACAATGAGGATGATATTTCTGTCCACTTCATTGTTGTAACAAACTATTTATTCATCCCATGTTGTAGATGGAACTTAGCAAATTTGAGAGAGATCACATGCACAAAGTTTAATACAAAAAACATTAAAAGCATTAGTTTATGTCTTGATGGTTGCATTAACAATATACATAATTATTGTTATTATAAACACAAGTTAGCATAGATTTTAGCTAAAATATCAAAAGTTTCATGATTAGGCTTAGCCAACAAATCATTTGTGATGGGAAATGGTTCTTCGACAACTAGTTACTTTCATTTAGTATTTTTCTTTTGATGCAAGTTTTCCATGTCTAATATGCCTAGAGAAATGCATAACACTATCTCATCCAATGATGGTTGAGGATCCTCATCATCCTAACTGTGTGACCTTCTCTAGTGCCTTTCACACATTACAATTTATGTATATAATCAAAACTATTAACCCGAAACACTCAAAAGCCTTATAAACCCTTAAAAGTGTGATTGTATGCTATTTCGAAGCACATATGCTAACTTAGGAAAAATCAAGGCACTTTCGGAGAGATTAGTGAAAATTGAGATGCAAGAATAGTTGAAAGAGAATTTCTCTATAAGAGAAAGTTGTCACTCGCAACTTTGCATAAAACATATAATGAAAGGCATGAAAAAAATAAAAATATCATTAAATTTTTATTTGACAGCAAAGAGAATTTGAAATTCCAAGCCTGGCCCAACCACCACTGAGAACCGTTCACACCCCATATATTGCATATGTTGCGAGTGTGAACAAGCCGGGGTCTCCACTACCGCCAGCAGTTCAACAGCTATTTTCTTATTTGACATATCTACACCCACATACGCTAGGGATGTGAATTTTCCTAATGTGTTTATATTGTTTAAATGCATTACCAAATGGTTTCCACAACTCTGAATATCGGCCTTTTTGCAAATTGCTTTCCAATATTTGTTTCTCGTAGCAGTGCATTGATTTGTGGCGCATTACATCAAGGTACTGACTTATTTCCAATTTATTTGTTTTAATTATTCCTCGTTATTGTCTGGTAGGAAGCTTAAAGCTCTATGTGAAAGTAGCAAACTGAAAGAGAGCGATAGAGAGTCGAATCCACCAGCTTCCAGCAAGAAAGAGGTAGTTAAACAAGTGAGGGAATGCCTCTCCTCTCTTCTGGAAAAACCCTTGAAGAATTTGAGGCATTTCATGAAGCAGCGGAAGAAACAAAGACAGGTGAGGTTGAGAATTGAATTACCCATCATAGATGTTTCCCTATCCACTCTCACCTCTCTGGTTGCCGATATTCTTGGTGGGTTTTCGATGAAAAAGAAAGGGCAACCAAAATCTCAATATTCTAGTCAAATTCTTCATTGAGGGATTCGGGTAACATTTTTGAAAAAAATGATTATGTGACTAATTTAGATATTTCAGATCCATACATAGAATTAGGGTTTATTGAACATTTGAATGTGCCTTTCTTTGTGACACCGGGGATTCGGCAACTATCTTCCATTGAACCTATTTGCAAAGAGGCTAGCCCTAGCCATGTGGTCTTGTTCAACCCAAATTAGTCTGGGGATGAGCATTTTTTTTTGCAAATAATGGCTTCTTTCCATGCTTTGAACCTGTGTATTCATTCACTGTTTTGGCCATCCAGGGGTTATTCAACAAAATTGAAGTAGTTTTCAGGTATGTCAAGGGTGGTGCTTTCTCCCTCCAATTTCAATTTCTTTTCACCCCTGGTTCTGTCAAGATGGACTAAATTGCATTTGTCCTTAAAGTAGTATTTTTTTTTGGGGTTCTCTGTTTTATTTCATCTATAATTTGTTTACAAGACTACTCTATCTTTACCATATTTTGAAAAATGATATTTGATAGTCATTTATTATACCCATAATGTTCGGGTTCTAATAATCTACATAGTGTTGTACTAAATAACTAATCAGGTGATTTCCTAGAATTTAGACAAATAAATGTTTTTCATTTAATACTTTAAGCTAGAGTTATGGTCAGCCTCTCAATATTCATGCGTTTTCATCTCTTTTGTTGTAAAATGTTAGACAATTGTGGCATTTGGTAGAATAATATTTTTTTAAGATTTTATGAAGAATATTTTGAGAAATTTGGTTATAATTTTTATTATTTCTTGATTTTTTTTATGAAAATATCAAAAACAATATTTTGAGAAATTTGGTTATAATTTTTATTATGTCTTGATTTTTTTTATGAAAATACCAAAAACTCGTGTAGAAAAAAAAAATGCACTAATAAATAGTTTGCCAAAAAATGCACCAATAAATATTCCCAAATCTTGCTCCACAAAGCCTTTGTATAGTATTCATTGTATATTTTAAGGATTCATTTAGTATTGTTTTCACCAATTACACGTTTGTCTTTTTTGGACTATGATCTAAACCTTATAAGTGGTATATTTTCCATGTGTGGTCATTATATGAGGACACCTTGAAGATTGCATGTGCCTAAGAAAGCAATTATTTTATCCACTCCACATCTCAATTTATTAATTCCTCTCAAAGAAAGACTATAGGATTCAGTTTTCCTATTAATGACTATTAATTTAGCTAACATTAACCATTGTATGTAATGATTTTTAAGCAGTTTGTTTCATCATTCATATCAAGTTATTAAAATTAAACAAACAAAAAACAATCATAATAATTAACTAAATTATAACTTTACTTAAAACTATCATTATTATTATTAACGATAAAAAGAATTAATATATAAATTAAGCATATATGCATTCTAAAAACACATGTAACAAGATTCTTAACCATGGATATCCACCCCCACTTTATCAAGGAGATTCTTAATTTGTAAATAGGTCTTGTTACAATACCATGGACCAATACTATGGCTTATCAATACCAAATGCCCAAAAAACCATAATTCATTTCATAAGACACTTTTTCATAGGGCATTTAAATTAAAGAATTTAATTAAAAGACGAAAAATGGCATAACTACTTTGGAGATAAATCTCAACCTTTGAATTGTATACCTATGAAGAATATTCTATGGAAGTTAAATCTATACCATCCACCCAATAGTTATTATTGATAATTAAATTAAAATTTTGTAAACCTTATTCCAAAATAGACAAGAAGTTAAGAAACTCCATAGTTAGGAATATTGCTACATGTTTTATTAAATGTGAATATGTTAACTCATATATTAATTTTTTTTTTATAAACAAGTGCTACATAGTAACTAGTATAGTTAAATTAAAGTAAAAATATTGAATTCAAGTTAATGTAAGATTACTCTTGACACTTAATGCAAATATAGTTAAATTAAGGTAAAAATATTGAATTATCCTATGTGATTTCTACTAAAAAGACTCATCTTAATGTAATATGGATCATAGAAGCTTCAATTCAAAAAAAAAAAGGTTAAGAGGATAAGGGGCAAGAATCTTGCCTGGATGTTGTTGAAAAAGGAATTTAAGAAGAAGTACTTAGCTAAAAGGTACTTTGATGAAAATGCTAGAGAATTTCATGAGTTGAAACTAGGACAACTCACCATGAATAAGTTTTTAAATTCATTATGAGTTTGTTGAGGTATGTTCCTTACTTGAAGGAAGAAAAAGAAAAAATCCAAAGATTTTTTAGTTGTCTACCTTGCTCATATGGAAAGGGAATGGAATTTGATCAGATGAAATCTATGGATGAGGCTATTAGAAAATAAAAATTGTGCTTTAATCAAAGTAAACAAAAAGGAGAAAGCTATAATGGATGGATGTCCAAGAATCTAGAAAAAAACAACAATTGGAAGAAGGGATTTAAAACCCCACTTTTAGAAGAAGCATGAAAGCTGGAAATTCCAATAGGAATCTAAATCAATAGAAAAATAATGGAAAAAAGGAGAAACTATTGTAACAATAAAAAATTAATGAATCTATAAGGCATCCCATAAAGTGTTGGGGATGTGGACATAATCAATTGTGGAGGGATTGTCCACATAATCCTCTAAAGAAGAAAATAGTGTTAAATCATATTCCAGAGGAATCAATAGTAAATGATGTACCTTGTAATATACCAAGGATTAGTGTTGCATTAGATGGAAGGGAGATAGATCATAAATCAACTATGGTAGAAGTACAAGGTAATGTCTTTGGTAATAATGTATCTTTTCTCATAGATTCAGGATCTACCTTACGTTATATTTCACCTGCTATAGTTGAAAAAAGTAAAATTAAGAAACAAAAATAGAAAATACCTTGGTTGGTACAGCTAGCTACTAGTACTAAAAGGAAAGTGTCATAAATGAGCAAAGTTAGCACCTTAGATCTTATTGGAATGCAAATTGTTCTCAACTTAAATATTTTACCATTGGGATCCTATGATGTCCTCGTAGGAATGGATTGGTTAGACAAACACAAATTAATAACAAAATGTCTAGACAAGTCCTTTACCTATGTAAATGATGGAGGAGAAGTTTGTATGGTTTAAGGCATTCCAAGGAAAATCATAGCAGACAAAATTTTATAAAAATGAATAAATATGCTAGAAAAGGGTGTCAATTGTTCTTTGTTCAAGTACATAAAGTGTCTAAAGATGAACAACAATCATCATTGGTTGAATATCCCATTATAAAGCAATTCAAAGATGTATTTCCATAGGAAATACCAAGACTTCCTCCAAGAAGGGACATGCATTTTATAAGTGATCTTGTACCAAGTGTTGTTCCATTTTCCAAGGCCCGAATAGGATGAGTGTACCCAAACTATTGGAACTGAAAATTCAACTACAAGGGTTATTAGACAAGAAGTACATCAGACCAAGTGTGTCTCCTTAGGGAGCACTTGTTCTGTTTGTGAAAAATAAAGATGGAACATTGAGGTTATGTATAGATTATAGACAATTGAATAAGATGACCATAAAAAACAAATACCCTTTACCTAGAATATATTACCTATTTGATCAAGTTAGAGGAGCTTCTATATTTTTAAATATTGATCTAAGGTCAGGATATCATCAAATAAGAACCAAGGATGAAGATATACACAAAATAGCATTTTGTACCCACTATGGACATTATGAATTTATAGTATTCCCATTTCGATTAATCAATTCACCTGCCACATTCATGTGTCTTATGAACAGTGTGTTAAGACCTATTTTAGAAAAAATTGTCGTTGTCTTCATTGACAATATCCTAGTATACTCAAAAAGTAAGGCATTGTCTTCATTGGAAATGGTTCTCCAAACTTTATGCTAAACTCAGCAAATGTTCATTTTACCAAAAGAAAATCCATTATTTGGAGCATGTAATATAAGAAGAGGGTATTGTTGTAGATCATAAAAAGGTAAGAGCAATTTTGGAGTGGCCAGCACCCAAAAATGTGGAAGAGGACAGATCTTTTATGGGCATCACAGGTTACTTTAGGAGATTCATACAAGGATTCTCTAAGCTTTCTTACCCAATTACCAATATGCAAAAGAAGGGAATCAAGTTTGAGTGGAATTCTAAATGTCAAGCTAGTTTTGATAAGCTTAAATAGTTATTAACAACAACCCCTATTTTAAAACTAGTTGATCCTAACGAGGAATATATGGTGTGCATGGATTCAAGGATGGGTTGGGGGCAGTTTTAAAGCCAGAAGGCCATGTTATCTATTATGAATCTAGGAAACTAAAGGAGCGTGAAAATAATTATGATACACATGACTCGGAATTAGAAACAATAATTTGTGCTTTTAAATGTGGAGACATTACCTGATAGGGAGGAAATTTCAACTAAGGACAGATAATGTAAGCCTTAAATACATATTTGATCATCCCAATATAAATGTTAGGCAAGAAAGATGGCTAACATTTATAAGTGAATATCAATTTGAAATTTCACATATCAAATGGAAAGAAAATAGGACAGTTGATGTATTAAGCCGAAAACTTCACCAAACTAGTGAAGTAACAATGACTACTTCGTCAACAGATTTAGTTGAAAAAAGTAAAAAAAACTATAAATTTTGATCTATAATATGTAAAAATTAAAGAAAAAATGTAGGAAACTAGAAATTTGGGAGAGAAAGAGGTTGATTTCTTAATGAAAAACCAAGAATTATTGTTGTTTAGAGGCAAAATTTACATACCAAATGAGGTAAATATGAAAAAAATTGTATGTGATGAGATACATAAGAACCCAACAGCTGGTCACCCTACTTATTAAAATATAATTACAACATTGAAGAAATATTTTTATTGGCCAAAAATGAAAAATGAAATAAATGAGTATGTGGCAAGGTGTCTTGAATGCCAATAGGTTAAGGTGTCTCATCAACATCATGCTAGTTTATTTCAACCCTTGCCCATTCATGAATGGAAATGGGAGATTATTTCAATGGATTTCATAATTTGACTACCAAGAATCAGAAAACAACATGATGCTATCATGGTTGTGGTGGAAAAGCTCAGTAAGGAAGCACACTTATTCCAATCAAATCCACCTTTAAGGCTATAAATATTGCATAAATATTTATGAGGTAAATTTTTAGACTTCATGGAGTACCTGAGGTTGTAATTTCAGATAGGGATGTTAAGTTTACTTCCAAATTCTAGAATGATTTGTTTGAAAATATGGGGACTAAGTTAAATTTCAACATATCTTATTATCCTCAAATTGGCAGTCAAACCGAAAGGACCAATCAGATATTGGAGGACATGCTAAGAATGTATGTGAAGGAAAAACAAACCAAGTGGGAAGATTACCTACATTTAGTTGAATTTTCCTACAATAATGGATATCATACTTTTTTGAAAATGAGTCCATTTGAATTTATGTATGGAAGGAAATTTAATGTGCCATTGAGATGGGATCATCCTAAAGATAGACTCATACTTGGACTTGACATGTTACAAGAGATGGAAGAAATAGTCAATTAAATCAAACAAAATTTGAAAATAGCTCAAGACCTTGTTGTCATTACTACAACACCCTCCAAAATTTTGGCTTGCACCCAACTTTTGGAGCCTACCTTGATCTTGCATATTGTCATCATAAACATTGAGATTAATTACATTTGTTTTTCTCCCATTTGCAAGAAAATCAAAGTGTCATTTTTTGCATGTTAAGTGTCATGCGATATATATGATCTTTTTTTTGTTTTTTAAAGGGGTTAGCTTTGTGTAAATGAGTTTTTCTTACTATGTAAACATCCATCTCACTCATTTCCAAAGTTATAAGCAATGTCGCACAAGTGTCATCACATCGTCGCAAAGTATATCTTTGGTGTCACACTTATCGTCACAAAGTTGTTGAACTGAGGGAAGTTGTTGTTCATGTGTTCTGGATGATCTATATTGTGTCTTCAAGCATTCTAAGTGTGTTATCATAGTCAAGTCTTGTCACTGTTCACATCATGTTCACCAATCCCACACTTAGCCAAATTTAGAAAACTCTCTGACCAAGCAACTTAGCCTCATCTGACCCTCCTGAACTACTAATTACATAGTCCCAACCCTCAATTTGTAACCCTACCTTTTGACATTATGCAATGCACATTTCTCACCTCACATGACTATGCACTGTGCAATCTCAATGCTCAAACCCAGACCTTAACCTCCAAAATTGCGCAATTAATCACTCCATCCAAGTCTGAACTGTGCATTGCGTAGTATCAGTCTTAAGGCCCAACCCTTGAGCTACTAAGATATGCAATTCTACAATCACCTAGCCTCCTCTGCCTTCCAAAACTATGCAATAGGAATAATCAATGCTCAATCCCTTAGCCTGGCTCCCTAAGCTCTCAAACTGGACAATTTTCTTGTTTAGTTTAGCCTGAACTATGCATTGCACAGTCTCAAGGCTTAAGCCTAACCCCTGACTTCCTAAGTTGTGAAATTGCACAGTCACTAAGCCTCTCCTGCAGCCTACAACCCGGTTTCGTCTCAGTCAGTGGATTTGCATGCAACATGTTAGACTAGGGGTTTAACAAACTAACGTTGTCTTGTCATGAGTGAATTACAGATGCAGGTACTCCATCATACCATGACAGGATGGTGAAGAAGGATATGGAGAAGGGTAACATGCAATAAGACACCTTTGTGTCTAAATATCCAATTAGATCAATTAGAATAAAGCAAAGGGACACTACTTTGTGACCGTTGCTCAAGATCGGATATCACTAAAGAATCCTCATCTCCAAGCCATATAGAGGTGGATAGAAGAGAATTCTTAAAAAAACACATAGAAACAAGCAGCAAGAATGACTTGACATTTCCATTTCACCATGCATTACATGTCATTAGTGTCATGTCATATCATGTGATGAGTCACCATGTGCCACATCACTTTTGTGGAATATGTAAAGTCTTATTCAAAAAATTTTGTAAAGTGGAATTCCAAAGGACACGTACATAATATGAAGAGTCATGTAAAGTTGAAAAGTCATAGGAAGTCAAACAATCACGAAGGCAGTCAATGAGTCAAAAGGATCACCCCACTGGTTATATATACACCCTCATTGTATCAGAAAAGGACATTTTCACCTTGGCTCCTCCCGCAAGGAATCTAAGGGACAAAATAGTTCTTTTGGGGAGTAAGTAGCAACTCCATCGCTCAACTATTGCAGCTAGTGGTGTTTTTTGTATACATGTGCCTTGGGAATTTTACTTTATATATGAATTCTAATAGGCATTACATTCTTCATGCATGCATTATGAATTTTTGTAAGACTGTTCTATGAATTTTCATGATTCATGTTTGTTTTCACATATAATAAAGTAGTTTAACTATTTCGATTATTTTATTTCTTATCATATTGATAATGTGTTGCAGTGGTTGCAATTCCCATTGCATCTTTATGGACTATTCCACTAGTTGTTAAACAGTCTCTCTTTGTGTGTGTTTTTACTAGAGTGGTATTATTACCCCTCTATTAGAAGCTCACTTAATTTTCCCTACACAGTAGAAGAACCTTGACACACCTACAATCGAACACTCTCCAGGAACACTTAATTGATTTTTCAAAGGCACACATGTGTTCCTCTCTCTTGCTAATAGTTAGAGCCAAGGCAAATCTTTAAGAAGATAATAACCGAGTCATATTCCGAATGGGGCTCATATCCCAAATGGTGTGAGGTTTAATTAGGACCACATATCAGGGAGACCCATTGAATGGTTGTAGTTCCAATACTGTCAACTTTTCTAGTGCTAGAAGGAAGGAAGCCTTATTTTACA
This sequence comes from Pinus taeda, assembly GCA_000404065.3. Classification (NCBI taxonomy): domain Eukaryota; kingdom Viridiplantae; phylum Streptophyta; class Pinopsida; order Pinales; family Pinaceae; genus Pinus; species Pinus taeda. The sequence continues at coordinate 43,784 of APFE031594615.1, read as the reverse complement.
GTTGATAACCTCACCCACCCTCACCATATATATTTTGATCAAGGCAGCAATATTCCCAACACCTCCCCTACTCATGTTCCTAAAGTTGGTGGATCTTCTCTTCCCAGACTTGAACAAACCTATGAAAATCTTATGAGCACATCCGGGCCATTCAACTTATCACCAGTAAGTTTTCAAAGGCTATTGGACTGCTTCCTGGAGTACAAAATCTGTCTTATTTTCCAAAGAAGGACACAGCCACTCCTATGAGGATAGTGGTTTTGATAGTTTAAGATTTGGTTCTTGCCACCCTTGAAGAGATAACAGAGATTGCAGAAAGTGCAGGGAAACTAGAGCAACCTCCATATTTTAACATAGGTGGTGCAGACAACGTTGTACTCTCATATGATACTTTCCACGGGTTAGGTGGTGAAGAAGAAGAGGAAGAATATCCATCAGATTCTAGAGAAGAAGAGGAAGATCCATCAAATTCTGATGAAGAGGAGGAGTACAAAGATGAAGACATGGCAAATCAAGATTTGGATTGGATGACTCATGGCCCACTTGCACTGTTGGGTATGTTACACAAGATGTCGAGGTACCCAAAAAAGTTGTTAATGAAGAAAAACCCTAACAAGGAAATGAAGGCGGAGGACCACTTGGATAAATTCTACCTGCGTTTGAAAATTATTGAGGTACGTTATGATGATGTTGTGTATAGATTTTTCCCTTGTACCTTAGATGGAAGTGCATTTGTATGGTATCATAGTTTTCCTCTAAAATCAATCCATAATTAGAAGGGGTTTAAGAAATTTTTTCCTGAAAAGTTTATCGATGGCAAAACCCCTGCCATGTTATTAACAGAGCTAGGCAATCAGAAGATGGAGCAGAAATAAAAGGTTAAGTATTTTAATTAGAGGTTCAATCACATATTGAATATATTCCTACATATAAAAAACCTCATGACTCCATTACTATTGATTTTTATACTTCTACCTTACCAACAAACACGCAGTACGTGAAAAGAACCACAAAAGTGACTGTTGCAAAACATTTATGAAGAAGAAATCACAGTTGAAAAGGACTTTCATGTGATTGGAGTAATAATTGATAATGAATCATCAAAGGACTCCAAAGACATGGGAAAAAGGTCTTAGGCCTCCTCAGGTAAGGTCGAAGAAAAGGAAGCTATCGACCTTGAGGGCTTGACCCGCAACACAAGTATTTATCCAATGAGTTGGAAAAGTTAAAATCGAGATCAAGTGAGACCACCATAGGCAGCAAGCCTCCTAAATTCAAATTTCCTAGAAGGGATTCCAACTTTGGCAGCAACAACAATTAGCTATCCAAGTCTGCGTAAATCTTGAACATCATGTTGAATGTTGAGAGCATGGGCATGGATCAATATTATTTGTTTCATTAAGAATATCACTCAAAAAGAACATGCTCGCAATGTAACCATAGCACGAATGCTCTAGTTGCGCATTTCATTGATACATTACTTTCAAATGAGAAGACTAAGCTCGTGGAAGAAAAGGAAGAAATTGTTGCAACCGAAGAAACTGTGAGTGTTGGGCACGTAGTAAATAAACTTAGTTGTGTATAAGTAGCTAAAAACAATTGTCGAAAATCAACCACTGAGTAAGAACCCGGCTCAAAATTAGAATGGTCAATATATATTGAGAAGCCAAGGTCTGATTTCCAAGCTAGAGTTGACAAGGTAGGACTTGAAATAACATTTTTTATGGAAGATCACACTACATGTCAACTCAGCGCAAAACACTCAGAGAAAGTTTGGAGACACTGCTACATTGAAGGGTACTTCCTCCAATGATAAAAAAAATTCCATTACTCAGGAAGTATCAGATCAAGTTACTCCTCGAGACCTTCGGTGATCCCCATTGTGCTTAATTATAATATAGTCAAAGACATCAATAAAATTCACACTAATATTTCACTCTTCGAACTTACAAGAATCACAAGCCAGTGGTAACTACTCATTCACGCTCTTAAACAGTTTGCCTTAGGTAACAACGCTTCTTCGCAAAAAGGATATAGTAAGTATTTTAGTCCCCTATAATTAGTACTTAACATAGTAACCTTAGAATCTAACACACTTTTCCCTCCTTTTTTTGTTATCTTTTGAAATTTTTAATTACAATGTACACAGTTTCTTAGTTGATTCGGGTGCATCAGTGAATGTAATGCCTCTATCTATAGCTAAGAAAATCAATGAAAAATTAGACAAAATAGATGCATATATCATTCAGCTGGATAGATCTCTTGTCCGTGATATCGATGAACTCAGAGATGTGCGCATCCTCCTATCATTCGATCAATGAGTTGACCAGTGTATAAATATAGCAATTGTGGAAATTCTAGAAGCATATAGTGTATTGTTGAGTAGAGACTGGTCCAGCAAATTATAGTGGTATTTTTCTATTGACTTGTCACATTTATAACTTGTGTACAACTTGTCACATTTATGACTTCTGTATAAGGGCAGAAATAACCAAATTCGAGTGAACTCAAAACCTTACATGAAGCATATTGTTAACCCTTCGAGGGGAAAAATGAACCAGTTACTTTCACAAATCTAATATTTGGAAATTTCTTTTAGGAAACTGATATGGGGTGTTATCTTGCACAGCCTTCCCCAATTCCACTAGAGACACAATTGGAACTCCTTCCTAGTCTAATTGGTGGAAATTACATTTGTATAGTAGATAGTAGTAGTAGTAGTAGTAGTAGTAGTAGTAGTAGTAGTAGTAATAGTGTAGTGCATAGTCTTTGTACATATGAGGTTTGGATTTTATATTTTGATGGTTCCAAGACACACGAAGGCTCTAGAATTGGTTTTGTTTTAGTAGACCTACGATAAAGAAAACACCTTATCGCAAGCCACTTGGAAATTGAGTGCATGAATAACACCACAGAATATGAAGCAAACGTCTTAGGCTTAAAAAGGCCATTAACCTCAATGTTGGAATTCTCAAAGCAGTAGATGACTCTAAAATAGTTGTATGGTAGCTACGTAATACTATACACTATGTGTCACCTCATTTCAAAGGTTATCAACAAGAGGTATGGCATTTGATTTCTCATTGCCAAGAGTTTAATATTATATTTGTTCCTAGAATGTGTAATGCAGCTATAGATGAATTAGAAAATGTTGTTGCTAGGTTTTCACCACTTAGGGATGGTTTTTCTGTTGAATTTATTTACAAACCATCCATCCCTGATAAAATCACTAATTTACACATTTTTAATGATGACTAGTTTCAAAGATGCAGTTATCGATGAAGACGAGCATGAAAGAGTGTTGCAAGATGTAGTTCTTGGTACATGAATGTGCACTAGTATCTCAAGCATGGAACTTTTCCCTCTTACTTATCCTCACGGAAAAAGAGGGTATTTAGATTAAAATCATTACCTTACCAATTGGTACATGGGGTGCTTTTCAGAATGCACCATAATGGATTATTACTCAAATACTTAGAAGCGCATGATTCAGAGAAAGTATTGTGTGATCTCTACGATGGACTAGCCAGGGGACACTTTGCGGGTGACACAATAGCACAAAAGGTTATGTTGAATAGATTGTATTGGCCCACATTATTCAAATATGCTCACACACGTGCCTACAAGTGTCCGTTTGTTAGAAGTATGTTAGCCGAGGAAAAAAGTCAGTCGCCTCGTTTCAGCCTGTCATTGTGGAATAACTATTTCAACAATGGGGCCTCAATGTGATTGATGAGATTTTTCCACACTCATCAAAGCAAAACCACTATATTCTCACTACCACACAATACTTTATGCAGTGGGCAGAAGAAGTGCCACTCAAATAGGTGAATGATCAGGAAGTCATCAATTTCCTTAATCATAATATCATTTCCAGGTTTGGCATTCCGGCTTCACTTGTTTTTGACAATGAAACGTACTTTTCATCGTTAAGATTATATGATTTTGCATTGGGAAATGGAATTGTATTGAAAAATTCAACTAATTACTATTAGTAGGGAAATGGTCTTTCTAATTCCACTAACAAAAACCTTATCCACATTATCAAGAAGATCATTTTGTCTGAATAGAGGAACTGGTGCTCCATTTGATGAATGCCTTATGAGCTGACCGAGTCATGCCAAAACCTTGTATGAATGTCTCCTTACTTCTTGGTGTATGGAAAAGAATCCATCATACCCCAAAACATCTATTTTCCTGCCCTTCAACTTTCACAAGAATCCCAGGGCAAGTCATGCTTATTAGTTCAGAGTAGAATAGACACTCTCTACAAGTTATAAGAAGAAAGATATAAAGAAAAAGAAAAAAAGTATCCTCACCAGAATTGTATCAAGGTGTGGTTTGACAAGAAGTATGCTCGGAAGCATGAATTCAATATGGAATACCTAGTCTTAAAGTGGGACAAATCCCATGAAGACAAAGGAAAACACGCTAAGTTTCAATCCATGTGGATTGGACCATCTAGTGTCCAGGAAAATCTTGGCCAACACACATATCATCTTCAATCACTAGACGGAAATATTAACTCTCTTCCTATTAATGGGAAAGATTTAAAATAATGTTTTCAAGGATGATTTGGGGTTGTGTCGTGCCCTATGTACATATTTTATTTTCTTGTTTGTTTGTTTGTTTGGTCTTATTTTTGTTTTCATTTTTGCAAATAAGCGTCATGTGTGAATATTTCTTCCATCTTCTTTGTGTGTGGCTAAGTTGAAAAGAGACTTGGGACACTAAAACATTTGGCTAACCTTCTGTCCTCCTTCTTTATGTTGGTTACATCTTTTGGTTGATGATGTTATGATGGAAAATACAATTTGTCCATAAGGAGATTCTTGTGTCAAACCATGATACTTGTGTCTATTCTAGAAACATTATACCCATACTCGCTTCCTTATTTTTAGGTGTTCTTGCATTTATCCAATCAGTAGAGGAGGAAAGGGGGAAAAACTCAAATGAGAAAACCTAAATTAGAGGTCTCTATATGATTCTCTGAAGGAATGACCTCTTCTAATCTCAATAAGTTGGGATCCCTCTTCCACCCTTAAAATGAATAAGTGCATATGCACAGTCCTAATTAAATATATAAATAAAGGCAAAATAAGAGAAAGGATTCCTATACAGAGAGGTGAAGAAATAAAAATTTTCAGGGTACTTTCCAGGCCCCCTGGAAGTGGAGCAATGATTTTGTTTCTGTAGTGACTCCATCAGGGTACTATCCAGGCCTGTTGGCCGCAGAGCAACACCAAAGATGAAAACTATACTTTGAAAATATAAAGCTAGCAAACTATACTACCCTTTATAATTCAAAATATTGTGATATTATTGAATATTGTGTTATGTCTCAAAAGGGGCCACTATTACTCACAAGGTCAGTGGGGAAGCCAAAGTGATCTCCACAACAAATCAATACTCCCTGAAGAATTAAGGCCCTGCATAAAAGAAACAATCAAGACAGGGAAGCTAGAATTCTACCAATGTGTCATCAAGTGTTTTTGTTACTGCGAAACCCTCCAAAATTTTGGCCTGCACCCAAATTTCAGAGCCTAGCTTGATCTTTCATATTGTCATCACAAACATTGAGACTCATTGCATGTGTTTTATTTAAGTGTTTTTCTCCCATTTGTAGGAAAATCAAAGTGTCGTCTTTTGCATGTTAAGTGTCGTGTTGTGTATATGAGCTTGTTTTGGTGGTTTCAAGGGGTTATATTTGTGTAAATGGGTTGTTCTTACTATGTAAACATTTTTCGCACTCATTTCCAAATTTTTAAGCACTATCGCACAAGTGTCGTCACAATCGTCACAAAGTGCATCTTTAGTGTCACACTCGTCATCAAAAATTTGTCGCACTGAGGGAAGTTGTGTTCATGTGTTCTGGATGATATATGTTGTGTCATCAAGTGTACTGAGTGTGTGTTCATATTCATGTCCTATCATTGTTCACAATATCTTTATTGATCCCACACATAGCTAAATTCATAAAACTCTCCGGCCAAGCAACTTAGCCTCATTCGGCCCTCCTGAACTATGCATTGTGCAGTCCTAGTCATCAAGCTACAACCCTACCTCTTGACACTGTGTAATGAACATTTCTTGCCTCCCAGGACTTCGTACTGCGTAGTATCAATGCACAAGCCTATACCTTGACCTCCAAAATTGTGCAATCATGCCCTCCAGCCAAGTATGAACTATGCATTATGTAGTCTCAGTCCTCAAGCCCATCCCTTCACCATCCCTTGAGATTATGAGTTGTGAAATTTCATAGTCACCTAGCCTCCACTTCCTTCTATAACTATGCAATAGGTAGAATCAATGCTCAATCCCTTAGCTTGGCTCCCTAAGATCCCCAATTGTGCAATTTTCTTGTTTAGTCTAGCTTGAACTACCTATTGTGTAGTCTCAAGGCTCAAGCTTGACCCTTGACTACCTAGGCTTCATAATTGCGTAGTCACTGAGCCTATACCTCAGCCTACCACCTGGTTTTGGCTCAATCAATGGATTGTCATGTAGCATGTTAGACTAGGGGTTTATCGAATTTATCTCATCTTGTCATGAGTGAATTGCAAATGTAGGTACTTTATCATATCATGATAGGATGATGAATAAGGAGATGGAGAAGGGGAACATGCAAGAAGACACCTTTGTAGTTGAATATGCAAGTAGATCAATCAAAAGGAATCAAAGGGACACCAGTTTACGACCACTACTCAAGATCACATATCAATGAAGGCTCCTCATATCTAAGCCATATGGAGGTGGACAAAAGAGCATTCCCAAGAAAACACATAGTAAGAAGTAGTAAGAATGACTTGACATTGACATGTCATCATGCATTCCATGTCATTAGTGTTATGTCATGTCATGAGTCACCATGTGCCACATCACTTTTGTGGAATATGTAAATTATTATTCAAAATGTATTGCAAAGTGGATGTCCAAAAGACATGTGTTGAACATGAAGATTCATGTAAAGTCTAAAAGTCATAGGAATTCAAATAGTCGTGAGGGTAGTTAAAGAGTCAAAAGGATCACCATTGGTTATATATACACCCTCGTTGTATGAGAAAAGGACTTCTTGACCTTGGCTCCTCCTGCAAGGCATCAGAGAGACAAGATAGCTCTTTTGGGGAGCAAGTAGTGGCTCCAACTCTCCACTATTGGAGCTAGTGGTGTTTGTTATATACATGATTCTTGGGACTTTTACTTAATGAATGAAACATGATGGCGAGCATGTTATTCATGCATGGATTATGAATGTTTGTAAGATTGTTTTTTGAATGTTCGTGACTCATGTTTGATTTCACCTGTACTAAAGTAGTTGAAATATTTATGTTATTTTAATTCTTAACATATTGAGAATGTGATGTAGTGGTTGCAATGCCTATCGCATATTTGTGGACTATTCTGTTGGATGCTAGACAGATATCTCTCATTGTGTGTGTTTCTACCAGAGTGGTACTATTACCCTCTCTTATAGGCTCACTTCCTTTTCCATCCACAATAGAAGAACCTTGACACACCTACAATTGAACACTCACCAGGAACACTTACTTTCTTTTTCGAAGGCACACATGTGTTCCTCTCTCTTTCTAATATTTAGAGACAAGGAAAATATTTAAGAAAATGGTAGGAGGGTTGTATTCTAGATGGGGATCCTATTCCAAATAGTGTGAGGTCTCATTGGAACCACATATCAGGGAGACCCCTTGAATGTTGGCAGGTCCAAAACTATCAACAAATTGTTAAAAATTTATGTAGATTTGTAAAGGAATAAAAAAGAGTTCAATGTGGGAGATCAAGTATACCTGAAATTTAGACCTAAGAAGAGTACATTCAGGCTTGGAAATTGTGCTAAGTTATATCCTAGATATTGTGGAGCCCTTGAGGTATTACCCAAAGTTGGACTTGTTGCTTATCAACTAGCCTTACTAGCCAACATTAGAATTCATAATGTATTTCATGTTTCATTTTTAAAGAAATGTGTACATGATCCTTCTCATGTAATTGATTTGCATGTTGTAGAGGTGGAACCAGAGGGAGAATTCCTAGCATAATCACTGTGTATTCTATACCATAGGGTAGTTACCCTCTGGAATTGAGAAGTGGTGTAGTTAAAGGTACAATGGAAACATTTCACTCCAGAAGAAGCAACTTGGGAATTAGACGATGTTTTTTTGGAAGCTTATCCTTATATGGTTTAAATTCTAAACAGTAGACTAAGACACCGAGATTGTGTTAAATTTAAGTGGGGGAGGATGTGATACCCCTCAACTTAAATACTTTGTGGAATTTATGTATATATAAGTTTAAAATTGAAGTTAGTGTGCTACATTAGGAAGATTGGAAAATATTTAATTACCATCTATCTCACTGATAATGGTTGATTTATAGTTACTATTATAAAGTTGTCTTTACGTTTTATTTATGAATAAAATTAAACTAGAAATTAGTGGCTAAGTATAAGTGGCTGAAAGAGAAAAAGGTTTCAATTCTATTTTTTAGAAATCACTATTATCCATCTATAACAACCCTGATTAAAACTCTACGTAAAAATATATAAAACCATGGTTGATGGATATGTATTCCAAACTGAATGGTGGAAAAAACATCCTAGTGGGTTTTCATTTCGATTATTATGGCTAAGGAATTTGGAAAAGAAAATTGCAAAGGCTTTGGAAAGGCAAAATGGCATTTTTGGAACATTTATTTATGAAAATAATGGAAATTAGGAGAAAAGTAAGGTGAAAGGTCACAAGTTGCATGTGCGGAGGAAATTAAAGGAAAATAATGGAAATTGAAGAAAATAGAGGGCTAATTGATAAAAAGACTTCTAAGGATCAGTTTGTAACCTTTTTTCACTTCAGTTTTGGATCTCTTTCATTATTCTCTCTCTCTCTCTCACTCTTGGACACTTAGAGTTTTCTTGGAGCATTTTGGCATTGGATCAAGAAAGGGAAAGAAGGCAAGAGGAATCAGAGATCAAGCAAGGAAGAGAAGGATCAAGCAGCTACAATGATATTCTTTGCAAGTATCGATTTGCATGTGTGTTTTCATTGCTATATTTGGCATGAATGGTATTGCATGTGGTTCTTTTGTTGTATTTGCATGGGTTTTTCTAGGTGTGACACTGTTTTCATCCTATCCTTTCCATTTCTGAATAGTCATGGTGTGATGGATTCTCGTGTTTTGGTTGAGTTGGATTGTCGGATTGATTCGAAGCTAAGTGAGGTGGATCTATGAATGATAGAGCACATGCCCTAGTGGTCCCTGAACTGGACTGTGGATCACGGTATAGCCACTAGTCTAGTAACCTCTGAGCCAAACTGTGGGTTGTAGTAAAGCCAGGATTGTGTTACCTCGATAGGCCTAGGAATCCTTGCCGATTAATGGAAGGATATATGGTAAATCCAAGAGGTGGATTTCTCACCATTGGGCCTAGTAATCTAGGGTTGTGATATGTGGTGAATCTTGGAGAATTGATCTCGGTTTAGGGCTTGGTGATACAGTGTGGATTGTGGTAAAGCCTGAGAGACTAGAGCACCAAAAAATTCCTCACGAACTAGGTGGATAAATATGGTGGAATCCATGCTTGTTTGGCCTAGTGATCGGGTGGAGATCATGGTAAATCTTGTTATTACATGTTCATTATGTTGGCCTAGTGATCGAGGATGGATTACAGTAAACTCATGTTTCTATTGATGAGTGTGAGGTGGTTTAGACTCAGGATGCCTTTGTTGGTTCTTTTGGTTTGAATCCCACATTCATGCTTGGAATATGGCATAGGGGTGAATGGCTAAAGAGAGATTTGGCTTAACCATTCTATGGTTGGGTAGAACGTGGTAGTCCATCCTAGGTTTGGATTTTGCATCATCCATATGATGTTATTTCTTCTTGTATTTCTATGAGTATTATATTGGTTTATATGTGGATCATACAGTTGTGATTTCATTGGTATTTATGTTTCTATTATGCTAGTTATGTATGTGTTTTATAACAGTGGCTATGTATGGCTCTCATCATGTTTTACTTATAAATGAATGGATAATGTATCTATGACCTAATAGATGATAATTCAGGAAATGATATGAGGGAACAATGGTTCTTAGTTATTCTCATATAAGTATGAGATCCCTATGCTTAAATATGTTGTTTACACATGTATATTGCATATTCGTGATATGTTTGAAGAAATGTTTGTCATGGCTAGTAGGGGTGAGGTTAAGGGTTTGTTCAAGTATTTACATTTGCGTCATTGTTTCCTTGTTATATATATGTTTTGAAGGTGTCATTAAATTCTGGACAATGACCTCAACTCTGGGCCTAAAAAAGTGGCTCCAATATCAGGGACACTGGCACAACTCTGAGCAAAATAGTCCCTGGATGATAGCATGCCTTGGCATGAGAGAGTACAGAGCCTCCTGGACATTATTAGGTCCATATCATGGGAGCGTCTGGGGTTCAAGTAGTCTAAAATCTCAGTGGGACCCAGGGGCTATCTACTTGAGTGGTTGGGATGGTTCTTGGAAGTATTGTAGCTAATGTGGAAGGTTTGTATGTTGTGTTTCTATCAATTCCATTTCCTTAAGGTCACATAAGAGGTTGAATCTAATCATAGTAGCCTCTCATCACATGTTTATCTCGGTTGGCTAGTTACTTGGGTAGATGTGGGAGGAGAGTTTTACAAAGAGATATCAGAGCATGGTTCACCCCTTGGACTAGATGGGTTGTGTGTGTTGGTCATGCATTCATATTGGTTACATATGTGTTCCTTCTTCTTATATTCTATGTGCTTGTTTCATTTTCATGGTGTTGATCATGGTTGTAGTGATGTCACCGTGTGAAGGTTGATGATATTGTTGTGGAATGTGTTGTTGTGAGTATATGGTTGTACATGCATTTGTTATGCATGTCAGTGTCTAGAGGTTATTGTGCATGCATTGTTATGGTTATGGTTATGGTTATGCATGCATAATAGGTTAGATATGCATTATAATGTCATTGTATGCAATTAGGTCATCATGATGATATTGGTGTGTTATGATGCTAATGTGTTGGTTGAGATAGAGAAGGATATGTAAATCAATAAAGTGAAGTTGCAACAATGGACTTCGGGGTAAGAGCAGATCATGATACAGGTATTGTATGTTTTGCATGCAAGTATGTTAGTTAATGGATTGCTTTTTTCCCAAGGAAAAATCGTAATTTTATTAATGAAAACAAAATTACTTGTTGTAGATGCTTGCAACAATTCCATCATACAATCCAAGACTGATGATCATAAGTTCATATAAAAGATCAACTAACGGATGAAGAGAAATGGTTAACCTTTTCTTCATTTCTTCTTTTCTACCTTCCACCACTCTCCTTGAGTTGGCGTGGATGATACAATAGCTAGTTGACTTTCTTCTTATATTCTTGTAATTTCCTTGTCTTAGTCAAAATTATCTAAGACATGGTGATGTTTGTATCCTCAAGAGTCCTTTGCTTTAGGTATCCTCACTAGCTATCCCATAGGGACCTATAATTTTGTCGCTTCACCAGAGGCTTCCCCCTTTCCTTATTTTTCTTGTGTACTCTGGTTTTCCACATTGGAAATGGGATCCTTTTCTGTTTCATCCTCTTCCTCTAGTGGAAAATTTTAGGGAAATTTCCATCCTTTGGATTCATTTCCTGGTTTCTTCTTCCTTTGCGACTCTTTCTTGGCATCACGGCATGTGTTTTGTAGATGTCCTATCTATCAACATATTCGGCATCTAAAGGTTATGTTCTCAAAATCTAGGAACTAAGTCTAGATCTTCTTGTTGTGTGACAAGTGGATGTGATCTGGCAGGCCTTTACTAAGGTTCAAATCCACACATATTCAGGAAAATGTATAGATTCATTCTTCCATTCTTTGTGTGTTTGTCTTTATGAATCGTCCTAAGAGGTTCCTAATGCCTTCTAGAGCTTGGTGATGCCAAAAATGAAGGGATAGGTTATGTATCCTAACCCAAACCAACATTCTTGATACAATCATGGTGTTTGCATCAAAATTTGGGAACCATGGGGTAATGAAAATTCTCGTCGATCCCCAAAAACATGGACCTTCCTGAAGTACAAATTCTTGATCCTATGATGGTGCAAATTTTAATATGAAGAAACCAATTGGAACAAAGGTGTTTTCATTGTTTTTTGTCTAATTTGATAAGATCCAGTAGAAAATGTGCATTGGTTTTGGCCATAAACTGTTAAATATGTAGATGATGGCTTGTGCTTCATAAGTTGTGCAAAACTTGTCTGTTTCTGGAAGATCTATAATCAATTTTGGAACATGATTTAGTTTCTTTGTTTTTGGAAGATCTATAATCAATTTTGGAACATGATTTAGTTTCTCCACTATATAGGGACTGGGGATATTTTGTGTTTTTTAGGGATTTTCTATAGTTGTTGGTTTCCCTTGGAGAATGTCTTTGAAGGAGAGACCATCATTTATATGTTCTTGATTTGGTTCTATACCTTTGGGTAAGTTAGAGCCAACAACACCTCCTCCTCCCTTTGATTTACTTGATTCAAATGCTTCGCCTCTCAATCTCAAATTTAGGATGATGGTGGTCATGATAAGAACATTGTATTCATGTAGACTTTTATCATGCTACATAGATCTACCACCACAAATTAGTTTTTGCTGATGTGATGGATAGCCCAAATTTTGCATGATATTCTACTTCATTTGAGAAACCATATCAGATGCCTGCACCCAAACTAATTGATGATTTACCATCAGGGGTCCTTAAAAAAAATTAGAAATTTTTTTGTTCTTCCTGATCTAGGGATTCGTATGTTTCGAGCTCTAGTTCAGTGCCATATGACAATTTTGTTTCCTGTAGCGGAGACTGAAATGAGGGCACAATCTTCTACTGTGAATTCCTTTATAATAATACTTTAATATCTATTATGTATGAGATTAGATCCAAAGAAAATGGGTCCAAAAACCTCGGTTTCATTCCCAATACATCTTGACTGATACTCATTATGCATAAGATGGATAGAGATCCTAGATCTGGCAAGGGAGATTCAATATTTATTGTATACATAGCCTCAGTGATGGAGATAGATGTGATGATTTTGGTCCATCGATTGAGTTCTTTTGGAAATTATTCTATGACAAGAGACAAAGGCAAGAGCGATTCAGATCTATACCTTCCAACCTCTTATGCAAATCCAGATATGGATTGTACCTACATACCATTGGACAGGCATTCTGTCCTTCCCATAGGGTATGGGTGATTCGAGGCTCAGCATCCATAATCTGTGCACCCCTAACATTTTTTTCAAAATTCCTAGAGTGTGTTATCACCGATGCAGAGAATCACCCACATAAATCATTGTAGGAAATTCCATGGGAGTGTTGTCATGTTTCTGCTAGAGCAGATCTAACCCAAAACAATAAATCAAAAAAAAAAAGACAAAGACTCCCATCTCTCTCGCAGTTGGTAGGAGATTCAAAAATGGTTTTCAAATATGATCAAAGAGAGATCCCAAAGAAGTCTATCCCATCTGGCACAAAACAATGGATTTGGATTTTTCTTCCAATGTTGTGGTCGGGAGATGCAGCCCCAAGTTTAATCGATGAGTCGGCGATCTCTGAAACTATAGGGAGCAGAGAAACCCTAATGCATGCCATCATTCCTTTGTAATGCAATATTTTGTTAGTTAATGGATTTTTATATGCGTTAGGGTTATATACATTAATTTTATGTACATGTTTATTGATGTTATGGTTATATGTATGGTAATTGCTAATTGACTAGTGTAATCATATGCACAAGTGTTGGAGAGTCGTGAATGATAGTAACATGTGGTTGTATGCATTGCTATTGTTGTTTTATGATAGTTAACTTGATTATTAGGTTATATTTGTTGATGAGTATGTTATATGTCAACTTTTTATTGTTATATGATAGTTAGCTTGATGATTAGGTTATATTTGTTGATGAGTGTGCTATAGGTTAACTTGATGGTTAGGATTATTGCATTTAAGATCTTGATGTTATATGTATTGTTTTAACCTGGATTGGCCTATGCATATGGTTATGGTTACAATATTCAGGTATGAGCCGACATATTTGTGATATAGTGTTGTACTAATCTAGACTGATCGTACATACGTGATTATTATGCACGAACAACGATTGTTTATGAGTTTATAATGTGAACTTGTTAGCTAGTTATTGTTATGGATATCATGAACTTATTTATGTTTGAGTTGATATGTTGTGAAGTTATATCATGCTAATCTAGATTGATTTTGCAAACAAGATAGCCTCGCCCGAGATACATTAAGTTATGAGTTTGCTTATGTCATATACTTGGCATGTGAATGTTTAACTATGTCATTTATTTTGTGTTTTAGAGTTTGGTGTTTATTATTTCATCTATCTATTGCCTGTGTTTGATTACTTGAATGATATGGGTATGTGTCTATAATATGTATTGTCGAAATAATCTTGTGTTGGGCACGAGATCCCCCAAGGCAAGTTTTGGGGCTTAAAGCCCAAGTTCTGAATAATCCGATGTAAAAACTCTATGTTTTCTGGGCACAGGAAGTTTGTAAATGAATCATAGGGTTGTCCACCCTTATTTTTGTAAAGTAATGTTGACTCGAGGGATCTACCCATGGTCTGCCGACCATGGGATTGTATAAATAAAGTGAGGCTCTAAGTTGTAAATACAAACAAAAGAGGAAGAAAGAATGAATAATTGAGTCTTAGTTGGAGTGTAGAGTCGAGTCTTTGGGTCGTAGAGTACGAGAAGGCTCTGCAACTGAGTGTGCAGAGGCCTAGTAGTCCGCAGCTGTGTGCGCGGACCCCTACAGCTAAGTGCGCAAGGCAAGTCGAGTTTGTAACCTTTGGATAAATCACTGCTAGGGCAACGCGAAATCACCCCAACCCCTAGTGAGGGCTGCGCGAATGCGATTATAACAGATTGTGAAGTTCTCGTAGGTCAGGCCAGTGCATGAGGAGACCTCTGTGAAGCTATTCACAGTTGGACTAAATCGACCCCTCAGACATCTCAAGGGTGCGGAAACTTGGTTCCAGCATCCCCCCATACTGCTTCAGGTGAGACCTCAGTTCGCACTCTGTAGGCTGTTGCTGAAAGCACCAGTAGTACAGGGATTTGTTTGGCTAATTAACTCTGAACCTGGGTCAGGCCCCATCAAGCCAACAAATGGTTCTGTTGTCGGGACTGGAATCTTCATAGAGATGTCTAAATGTCGTATCATTGGAATCCAAATCAGAAAGAAATTTGAAGGTTGGTTGGACAAGAGAATTCCGAATGCATGGCGCATGAGAACAAGAACCTACAACTATCAAAGGAAGAGTGGTTAGACTGCTACCTATACATGGAGATCCACGAAATATTCTCCGCATATTTCCCTACTAAGTTATATGAGTGGATCGTGATGCTAGCAGATAGCCAAGGAGGGTGGAAGCTTGACAGTCCTATTGTGTGGGCCCTAGAGTTGGAGCACAGATTGGAAGCATTGAAAGGTAAGGTCGTGCACACTCTAGATTTAAAAATGTGGCCTCATACGATGAAGCACATGTTCATCCAACTTATATATGATGAATGTCATCCACAAGAATGTGAGGAGGTGTCCTTCAGCTTTCCCCACAAGATTTTCCTTCAAGAGGAAAGCACACATGACTTTAAGCAAAAGAAATGAGCACTCCATTTAGAAAGGAAAGGCCATGCAGACTTTAAAATTTGAAAGGAAAATTGTGATGAACTATATAGACATACCCCTTACCATAGGTTGTGTAATGTCCCATCCTCCAATACCATGGACCTAAATGACATAAATGAAGTAAAAGTTATCCAACCCTACTAGCTCGACTAGACATGCTGAAGAGCTAACTTTCTCTACACCGTCTCACTCCAAAAACGCATTTAAAAAACCACTTACACCCAGTTCCACCCCCCTTAAAGATACATTCTTAGCCACAAAACAAGGAACAAGTTTTATGAAGTCTTCCTCTATAAACCCTTGGAGGAGGAAAAGGTGTTAATAATTTCAGAACCACCAAATGAGAAGGGGGATGAATGGAAAACCCCATCCACGGGGATTTGGCTATGGAAATGCAAAACAAAACTGGTCTTGATTCAGGTCCCACTCGCACCCCACGCCTAAAGAAGCAACAGTCTTTAGTATGCAAGTTGTCAAATTTTCTATCTAGTTTTCTCATTGTCCCAATTTGATATGGATTCTTAAAAACTTATGATTTGTCATTCCTACCCACATTTTCATTTGATCATAGTTATGTGTTGGATGGTTTCCTCAGAATATGTATTTTACCATCAACATTACAAGTTCTTAAATGAAAATCATATTAAATTAGCTTGATTGAATGTTCTTATATAATATTCATGCAAACTATTGTGATACTCAATGTAGGTCGTATACATTGATGTTAAGAAAATGAGCTCAATTAGTTATAGGAAGATTGTTTGTTTATCTATATATTGTGGATCTCGATCAAGTTTTGGTAATGGAAAGAACCGTGTATGTGTCACCATGATGGATGATGGTGGAGATGTCTTGTTAGTCTTTTCCAAATTTTTTGGGAATTAATTTATTTGAAATGCTAGTTGGTGTATCTAATTTTGAATGAAAATGAACAACTAAGGTACATTATTAGTGTGAGGAAACATCTTTCAAATATTAATGATTTCCCTTATAATTTCCGAAGGCTTCTTATTTCACCTTAAGGTGGAGAATTGCTAGACACCTAATCCTCTAAAGGTTATGGTGTGGAAGATAAATAGTCAAAGGAGTCCAAGATACATTAGAAGAAGAATCTAACAATCATAAGAATGTATTATAAATGTAAATCTATGTTAATAGTAAAAGGAAATTCAACGTTTTATCCTTCATATCTCTTCACATTCCATGTGCATCAAACATGGTATCGGAGTTGCCTCCTCCTCCCTAGGCGCAACTATTCGAAATCTACAGCCCTTTGTTGCATGGTTAGGTGTTGTTGGTTGCTGGATAGCTTGAAAGGAAAAAAAAGAACTTCCTCTGAGGCTACGTTAATTATTTGGCAATATTCATCTTGGCCTTTGGTAGTCTTCACTGTGAGACTAGGGTTTAAAGTATTTTCTTCTTCATCACGCTGAAACATTCAAAGCGTTTTGCTCGATAAACCACTGGTGTCGAATTTTGGGAGTTCATCTCCCTCAGAAGATATGGTTAGGTGTAAAAATGTTCAGTTTTCTCCCTCGACCTTCAGCAAATAATCGTGATCCTATAAATGTTTCTAGAAAGTCACTTCACTTCCTTTGACCTACACGGCCATTACTTCCCTTCCAGAATATAAGCCAATTGTTGTAGCAGCTGCAACACCATCCAAAATTTTGGCCTGCATCCAAAATTTGGAGCCTTCCTTGCTTTTCCCCTAATGATTTTAAACACTCAAGCTCATTCCTTGAGCTCTTTTCGATTCTTTACACCCCTTTTTCTTGATTAACCACCGGTCATCTTTTGGCATGTTGATTGCTATGTCATGCTTTCAAGTTTGTTCTGGCAATTTTGACGGTTCGTTTTTCTGTGCATGATTTGTTTTCGCTCTGTGAACATCGGTCATACTCACACACAAAGTTGGAAGCACTATCATGCAAGTGTCATCATGTCATTCCAAGATCTATCTCAAGTGTCACACTTGCTGCTCTTAACCTTAAGTCAGTCTCACTGAGCACATGTTTATCTTTTTGGCTTGAGGTGTCTATTCATCGAGTCATGCTAAGTGTCTCATCACAATGTCATGTATGCACAAGTTCACTACTCTCACACTTAGCCATTTTCCAAAAAATATGCCAGTCGGACAACCCTCCAACAACAAGACCCCAACTGAGCTGCATTGCATAATCTCATCTCTTAGTGATCCTGCACTACACAATCCTAGAAGTGAGCATGTTGACTATCTCCAAGAACTATGCAGAAGTTTTCACCAATTCTGATCCAATCTACGCTTCTCGCAAGATCACTCTTCAAGCCTCCCTCTAGTCTACCAGAAAACCTGAACTGCACTATGAACCGAGGTTGCATTGTTCACCAAAACTATGCAAAATTTTCATTTCTACCTACCCTGCGCTGTCTGTAGAAATTGCATAGTCATGTGAGTCAGGCGTGTGCTTCCTGTTACTGCATTGTTCCAAGGAATTGTGCAAATCTGACTGGAAGGCCCCCCTGTTGGCTTGCCTTTCACTCCATCTGAAAATTGCACAATTTTGAGTGGAACTCTCCCTATTGGCCCACTCTGCACTCATCCCAGAAACTGAACAATAACTTTTTGTTCGTCACTGTCTTTAAGAAATGCACAGTTATGACCAGCAGCTCCCCGCAGACTGATCTAGCCTTGCTCTCAAAAACTGCACAGAAATCTTTGCCAGTACCTCCTATTGCCCTCTATGTCTCCCTCCTGAAAATTGTGGAGATTCTCAGTTGGACCCCTGGATGACCTGCCCAGTCCTCATCCTGAAAACTATGTAGAATTTCCCAACAGTTCCTCCCGATACCCTGCCTTGTCTTCTCCCAGGAACTACACAATTCTGTCTAGTTGGGTGCTACCTTGCAGTTGTCATTGTTGTCGCGTATTGTGAAAATATGCCTCCCAATGACATCTATGCAGTTTTTATTGCTAGTGCTCCAGAGCCTCTCATCCTGAACCGATTTGTGCTTTGCACAGTTTCAGTGCCTTTTCCTCCCTCCTGGTCACCTGCACCCAAAACGAAAAACAATGCATCATGCTAGACTAGGAGATTTTTATATTTGATGTCGTCTCATCATGATTGTTTACAGGAACAGGTACATTGATGTAACATGGCTCGGCAACAAACGACATGAAGGAGGATCACATGCTAGAAGACTTTCTTGAAGTTGAATGAACATGTGAAGCACATCGAGCAGAAAGCAAAAGGGACACATACATGTGCACCATCAAGTAAAGACCAAGACTAGCGAAGGTCCCGTGCATCTTTCCATGTAGAGGTGAAGACAGGATGCACCGAGAGCACAACCATCACTCAACAACATAGCAGTTCAGCACAGACACCACAGTCAACCTATATGTTGAAAATGCAACAAGATGATGGAGCTTAGTGAAAAGAAGTCACCTTCACTAAGTGGGCCCGCAAGCTATTTTTGGCGCAAATTCTATTTTTAGACTATGTCTATTTTTAAACATATGGATCATGGTCTATGAGTTGCAGGATGCTATTTATGGATGAGTGGTCATGTTGGTAAAAATAGATGGACCTCTATTTTTTAGACATATGGGCGGAGTCTATTTTTAGACTACCAGTCAAAAAATAGAACAGTGGAATATTATTAGCTCTTAATAATATTTGGACTATAAACATTATCTTATCCTCTTGCAGAACTTCAGTTCGAGCTATGGATGTGGCACATGCAACTGCCAGAAGGAAATACGCTTTTCCTATGGGTTAGTTGAGCTATTACATGATGGACTTCAGTTAGAACTCAAGTGATTGAATTTGGTGGAGTTGATTGAGGATTTGATGGAGTTGTGTTCAGTTTGACTTAGTTGAACTAGCTGTATTTAGTCTAACTGACAAATACACTAGTGATGAGTGGTGTGAATTAATTATTAATTAATTCACTAATTATTAACTCATAAATCAACTAAATAATACATCATTTAACTCAGTGCATGGACAGTTCAGTGGAGACAAGTGTTAGAGGTGGGTGAAAGGGTGCGACTACTATCAGTTGTGACTATAGCTGTGCATGAGATTTGCACAATCATTGATTGAGATTGCCAGTGAGGATTGCATAGTACAAGCCAAGGGGATTCTAATTTGGATCATTATTCTATTCTCAACTTGGATTGCGCAATAGAGGCAAGAAAAATAGTGGAGGAGATTTGAACCCGTGACTTGTTCAGATCTGAGCTAGTTTGTGTGTAGCATGTGGAGATAGTACTTAGTACTTGTGAGGAGTATTGTACTATGTATTGTTACATGTTCTCTATCATTATAATATACATATAGTTGGGGGTTTTCAGCTGTATGATTTCCCCATTATATACTGTGTTGATATGTGCGATTGATGTTTCAATGTGCACATGTGATTGTTTTTTAATTCCGCAAATTGATGATCAATGGTAGAGGAGGTTATGTATTATGCATGCATTCCGCAAATAGTGTATAATCAAGATAATCTCTGTGAATAAGTGCTATATTATTCAAATTTCTACATGGTATCAGAGCAAAAGTTGATCATTAGATATATTATTCAAAAAGTGATTACATTTTTATTTCTTCAGGCAGAGTCTATAATCAGGCTAGGTAGCCTTTGGATTCATCCTTCTTTTGGAAGGTGAGATATTCGGTAAATGCCCATACAGTCAATCTCTGTACAAGAAATATTTTTTTCTCACGAATTTTAGATCATAAGTGGTTAAGTTTTGAGCTGGTGTAATTCGAATTTGCAGCAGTGTTTTCTTGGTGTCAAAGTTGAAATGTCTTTCAACGGATTGCGATTAGAGTATGCCCTTGAAGGCAGCTCGAATTATATTGCATGGAAAGATAGGATGGAGGTGGTGTTAGATGACAATGGGTTGAAGGAGTTCATAGATGCTGAAGTCCCAAAGCCTACTGATGCTGCTCAAGTTGAGGCTTGGCAAAAGAAGATAGCAAAGTGTCGAAGGATTCTATTGGAGGGTGTGAAGGATCACATTGTATCTAGCCTGCATGGAAAAGCTTCTCCATACTTGATGTGGAAAGTGTTGACAGATGTATTCCAAAGCAAGAGCGACCAGAGGAAGTTGGCACTCAAGGATAAACTCAGAAACATTAAGTGTGATAAAGGAGACAGTATGCCCAAGTATCTCACGAAGTTCACCCAATGCCGAGATGAGCTGGGAAGTGTGGGGGTGACTGTCGATGATGGCGACTTGGTGAGCTTGGCTCTCCTTGGTCTTCCGAAGATTTGTCATTCCTATCAGGACTCTGTCAATGTTCGGGAGAAATTGATAGGATGGGAGAGACTTTGGTCTGATCTTGTGCAAGAGGAGATCAGGTGGAATACCACGGACGGATCTTCATCAAAGGCATCTAATGAAGAAAATTGCGCTTTGGCTGCCAAAGCAAAGAATGGGAAGAACAAGAAAGCTTCTCATTCCGGTGCGAAAGGCAAGAAGCAGGACATGTCCAACATGAAGTGCTTTCACTGTCACCAGCATGGACATTATGCCACAAATTGTCCGTAGAAAAAGAAAAATAAGCAAGATGTTGGATCTGCAGTGGGAGAGGCCTTAGCCTCGCAGTTTGAGCTGGATTTTTTGCTGATCACATGCTTGGTATCAAGTGTGATGGGATCGGTATGGTTCTTGGACAGTGGTGCGTCTTTTCACATGACAGGAGATCGAGATTTGTTTTCTAATCTAGATGAGAAAGATCTTGGAGTGCACATCAAGATGGGTGATGATGGTAGATACAGTGCGACCGGTATCGGTACCATTTCCTTTGAGAGGGAGTCTGATAAACCCTTCATATTGAAGGAAGCGACGCATGTTCCAGGATTGAAGAAGAATCTTATCTCTGTGGTGATGTTAGAAGACAAGGGATATGATGTTGTCTTCAGCGAGGGAAAGGCTTTCCTGCGCAATAAGGCAACTAGAGAAACCCGGAAGATAGGGGTTTGAGTCAAGAACCTTTATCAATTTCATGTAGATGGCTGCGTAGCAATGGCATGCAAGGTATAAGGAGTGGTGAGTCGGGATGATGGTGAGCTGTGGCACCAAAGATTGGGCCACCTTCACCATGGAGCTTTGAAGATACTGTAGCAGGTTTCTACTGGGCTTCCTAAAGGCACTCTTGCGCAGTCAGATCAGTGCAAGGGGTGTACTTTGGGAAAATTTGTGAAAGCCACCTTTCACGAGAAGGATAGTCATGCCACGACGTCCTTGAGAGAATTCACACAACGTGTGTGGACCTTCTCAGTAGCTTCAACAGCAAAGTCACAAGTACTTATGTGATCTTTTGTTGATGATTTCTCTCGAAAGTGTTGGATCTTCTTCATGCAGAAGAAGAGTGAGACATACTCAAAGTTCTGTGAGTTCAAAGCACTGGTCAAGAAGGAATCGGGGAAAAAGGTGAAGGCTCTTAGGAGCGACAATGGTGGTGAATTCATCTCTAGCGAGTTCAAGGACTTTTCCAACGTAGAAGGGATTCGAAGAGAGCTCATAGCTCCCCATAACCAACAGTAGAATGGGGTTGTTGAGCAGAAGAATAGAATGATCATGGGTGTTGCACATGTGATGTTGTATGATCAGGGCCTACCCCTTCACTTGTGGGCGGAGGCATGCAATACTGTAGTATATGCGTAGAACCATTGTCCTCAAAAGATACTTGGCATGAGTACACCTGAGGAGGCTTATTCTAGTAAGAGGCCTGATATTTCCCATTTGAGGATTTTTGGTTCTCTTGTTTACATGCATGTGACGAAGGATGCCAAGAAGAAGCTAGAGCCGACCACAGAGGTTGGGATATTTGTGGGGTACACTGATATGCCCCACAACTATCGTGTGTATTTGCTAGACAGTCGCAAGACTGTTGTGCAATGAGATATCAAATTTCAGGAGGATAAAGCCATGAAGTGTTCGCTTGAGAGGGAGCCACACTTGCATACAGATGAGGAGCTATTAGTTCCTGTTAGAGTCAATCTTTTCAATCCTCCGTTAGAGATCAAAACTCTTTATGCATTTCATTTTTAGGAGTCCCGCTCCATTCACTCAGCTGCATTCTGCTAGGGGCATGCCATAATCTGACGGAAAAGGTCATCCTAGTCACTTCCCCTCATGTCTGGCTCCTGCTAGCTCAGGTCTTTTGTCAATGATCACTAAAGTCCATGACAGTGAAGGTCTGGTCCTTTAAAGGACAAAAGTCATTTTCGATAGTTAGGTCCATGGATTCATCAATTTGGTCTTCAAACATATCCAATAAAGCCATGCAGGCCAGAGTGAGGCCCTTACAGATTTATGATTTAGAGAGTTTCATCATCATGTGGATAGACTTCGACTCTTCTTCAAAACTATTTTTTGAAGAAAGTCAAACAGTGTCATTGGTGATAAAATTTTCAAAAATTCATCAGTTGATTTCTTCAAATGCAGGCATGGTTTCCGTGGCCAAATGTCCTGTTGTGCAATCCCTGCAAAGAGTGCCGAAAGTTTCATCATTTGAGCTAAAATTTCAAAGGAAAAGTGAAAATCAGTGTTGCTTTAAGTCAATGAAAAAGTGTCAAAACATAACATTAGAAAAATGGGTTTTTGAAGAAGCAAAAATTTAACCCATGACTTCCAAGTATTTATGTACAAGTTTCCACCAAAATCAAAGTCATTGTGTTAATCAAGGTCATAGAGAAAGAGTGCAAAGTGTTGGAGAGTGCAAAGCACGCGTTTAGAGTAAGTTGGAGGCAGTTTCCAGGGCGTGGCGCATACACACAGGGGCGCGGCGCACACAGAGGGCGTGGCACACACAGAGCCACCCCTCAGTGCATTTTTTCAACGGGTGCGGCGCACACCCACAAAGGGCCGAAACCATGCCAAATCACCTAAAATTGCTTGTGAAGACCCTCAAATTGAAAAGTAGGCTCTATATCACGGCTTGCTCATCAAAGTTTATGAATTATATGGTGGTTTATAGCTATGTTTAAATGCAACAAACTCATAAAACCAACCACAAGAAAACACCAAAGGCCATTGTTGCTAGGGTTGCATAATTGAGGTATTGAGGCCAAGGTTCCATTTTCACCCCTCATTCTTCCCTTGCTTGCCATTTTTCCCTATCCTCCCTTTCTCATTTTTCCTATTATCCCTACCCTAAAACACTACTAAACCCTATCCCCTATCCCTCCACTCTTTGGTCAACATAAAACCCCAAAACCCTACCTTATCAAATCCCCTAACCCCCCTACATATTCCTAAACAAAACTTCTCCCCATAACCCCTATTCCTATCACATTACTCCCCTCCAAATACTCCCTTTTTGTTTCATTTTTCCCCTTGGTGGTAGATATCACAAAAGCACCCAATTTCACACCATCATGAAAGGGTAGCCCAAGTACAGTACACACAGCAATCATGGCATCAGAGCATTCATCAGAGTATGAGATGGAGACACACAGTGATTCATCCTCAGAAGAACAGGCTCCCAAGAGACATCACAAGAGTGGCAAACATGTTAGGGATGAGCCAACTACCCTCACTGAATTGTAGGCCTGCCCTCTTGCCATGTCATGCTTCCAGCACCTATCATGTTTTGAATTTTGTCAAAGGGTGGCTAATGTTAGAGTTCATCATGAGTTGGCCGGTATTTTTGTGCTTCACCTACATGAAGGTCAATCTATCTTGGTCAGGGTCACCTTCACATTGACACCCAAAACTATCTCAGTGGCAACAAGCATACCAAATGTTGGAGAACAGTGGCATAAGAAAAAGAAGGTGGATAGGCAACACTATGAGCCTTACATTAAGGCCAGATTCTTGAGGAAACTCACAAGAGTC
The DNA here is from genome assembly GCA_000404065.3 of Pinus taeda. NCBI lineage: Eukaryota > Viridiplantae > Streptophyta > Pinopsida > Pinales > Pinaceae > Pinus > Pinus taeda. The sequence goes on along the minus strand of APFE031594615.1, from coordinate 19,221 downwards.
TTTCCATTTAGATACTTGAAAGATGAGTATGCTCTGCTCATGAAATTGATCATGAAATACTTCAGCTATGAGGGGAGGTTCTCTCGTCTATATGCCTATCACATCAGGTTGCTTATGCACTTTACCAGGCTTCAAATGATGAACCTCCCATTTTTCATTTGCAGGAACATAGAGAGGATGAACACCTTCATGCAGCATAAGACCCCTCAGCAGCAACTTATCAGCATTTATCACTTTGCTCTTATCCGGATTTTGGTGGATCATCAGTTGGGATTGCAGGGCATTGCTTGGGAGGACTTTATCTCCCGTGACCTCTTCAGCACTTCACAGGTACTATCAGAGGCAGAGCATGAGATAGGTGGTCCTTCTCATCAGTATGAGTGCCATGAGACCATGACTATGCCAGTATTCATGACATATCAGAGAGGCAGTAGGCACTTGTTTGCAAGAGCAAAGCGAGTGTTATCTCCACCCGAGGTGGAAGGGGCCTCACTTCCGACATCGACTACATAGGAACAGGACAAGGGCAAGAGGCCCATGCATGATGAGGGGCCATCAGGCGAACAGGAGGCCAACTTCATCCTCATTCAGGATGATGATGCAGATGTGGAGAGTACCAGACTTAGGATGACCATTCAGGAGCAAAACACGGAGAAGACTTGTTACTCAATTTGGAGAGGGCCAAATGGATCATCAGGTATTTGGAGCATAGGAACAAATAGCTTGAGGACCAGCATGAGATCATGGAGTTGCAAAGCATCCGTGAGGATCAACAAGTTGCCCAGCAAAGGAGGATCGAGCTCACTACCTTGGAGCAAGAGATCAACAATGACCGTGAGTCTTGGCTCGAGCGGATCAACATACACCTTGAGAGACTGCTGGAGAAGGCCGACAGAGACAAAACCATACTGAGGAGGATGGTTTATCATTACAGGGCACGGAACATGAGTTCAAAGGCTCAGATAAGGAACTTGAAGGCAAAATTGAGCAAAGCAACCAAGAGACAAAAGAGGCAAAAAAAGAAAGATCAGCTTCGAATATTGGCTGAAGCCTCTGTGGCCCAGCATAGTGCCTCTTAGAGAACCTCCAACCCAAATTTCAAGAAATTTGGGGCAATTTTGGTCACATGGAAATTTTTTGGTCACAACACAGGTTTTTTCTCCCAGTGGCGCGACGCTTAGAATTGGGAGATCCAAATGACAAATGGCTGCCATTTTTGGATTTAGCATGAAAAATCATGACTATTGGTGGTTGTAAAAGAAATTTGGAAATGATTTGAGTCTCCAGGAGGTCAAAAACACCCAAAAAATGGCCTCTCTGCCCCTATTTTGACACACAGGAAGCAATCTTGGGAGAATGAAGATTTGGAGGGGTAAATGAGCACCAAATTCATAAATTCCACTTAGGTTGGAAAGTGGCGCGGTGTATATAGGGAAAAAGGCCCAATTCACCTCTGTTTCGCGAAATTTCAATTCGCGACTTTCTCCAAGTGGGCCCGCTCATCTACACTTAACTTTTTCGGCACATAAGAAAAGTTTAAATCATTTTCACTCCAGATTGGCTTCTATCCAAGTGGAAAAGGAAGGCAAACAGTCACCCAAGCCATTTGTCATGTTTGTAACACTGCACCTGTAGCTAATGGTTGGCTTTCCATCTCCATTTTGTAATGATTCGAGAAACTCCCCAACCCTTGGTCGTTCTACTCCCTCATGGCATATTCTATATATTGTATGAAAACCATTTGCAAAGGGTTGGTTGGCTTGTAATTTCTGGGAGACTGTGGGAGAGAAACTCAGTTCTTCATTGTATATTTTGACAGAGGATTAATGAAAGGAAGTGGCTCTGTTTCATGAGATTCTTGTGGTGTGAGTGTAGAAAATGTGTTCTCTTTATGTTTCATATGTATTTCATTATGTTTCAAAGTTCATTCATATTCATTTCCAGTGAAATTTTCAAGGTAAGATAAGGTAGAATTCATGTTTATTGCTCTGCCTGTGGGAAAGTTTCATGTTATGTGTTCTTCTTCTGTTGAAAATGATTCATGTGTTTATGCCCTTTTCACCCTCCTAAAAAATCTTTCCATTCCACATTATTTCAAATTCAATTGCTAGACTTTTCGCCTGTCTTGCCTCACAAAGTAATCTATGCCTTTGTGTTAAATTCTCTGCTCATTGTTGGTTCGTTGGTCCCATACATCCCAGAAACTCAGTCATTCATAAACAATTGCTTCTTGTATCCATATTTATTTACTAGCCTAAAATCAATATTTCACTGTAATTCATCTCAGACCATATTTCTTATCTATTCACTGAGCGTGACTCGGAGAGAGCCCTCTCCTATTCTGGTAGGGCTAGCTACTAGACCGAGTGTGGTTTGTGGTTACCTCGAATTTTGCCTTCCTTCAGCCTAAGGCAGATTTAGGTGCTAACATAGTGGCGACTCCGCTGGGGAACGAAAATGGTTTGCTTGAAGATTGTTTTTCCCCAGTACATATATCAAGCTCAGATCTGATGGTTGATGGTGAACAACGATTAGACATAAGAAGACAGCTGAAATCATTCACCTAGCAACTCCTTTCACTGAAGAATCCAGCAACCGGTGCTTCATGGGGACTCCACTACAGAGGGATCAGTAGCTTTGAGATTTTTTTTTAAAATGGAGCGAATTGCAAGAAGATATGCTCCCATGAGCTGAGATCACATTCCAGGCTTTCCAAATAAAATTCCAAAGGTAGATTGGTCAAGGAATCTGCCTACGTTTAAAGATGATGGTAAGAAGGACGTTGCTTTACATCTAGTTCGATTTCACATGCATATTCGCAAGTTGAAGGTTGATTTTCCTTAAGATTGCTTAATGAAGATATTCCTGGCCACTTTAGAAGGTGAAGCCCAATTTTGGTATGAAATTTTGCCGCCTGCTTGTATTTACTGTTTAAAGGATTTTCATGCCCTGTTCATTGAAATATATAAAGAATCTTATCCATCATTGAATCTAGTTCATGACTGTTGCAAACATGCTTCTACTTTTATTGAAAGCCTTGAAAAATACTATGAGGATGATAATTTTATGGATTATGAGATCATGGAAGCCCTGTATGAAAATCCCTTTCAGCAGTGTAAAGACGATCATGAAAATTTGCAGCATGATCAAGATTGTAGTACGGTGAAAGATGAAAGAATTTTGCATCTTAACAGTCAACAGGAATTACATGAAATGGATCAGTAGTATGAGGAATATTTGTATACACCTTCACTTGAAATTAATGAAGACAATCACTGTTTGAGCAAAAGGAAACAAAAGGTCTTATCTCCTTTGTCTGAAGATGAGATAGATCAGCTCTTGTACAGTTATGCTCTAGCTCAAGCTAAAGCAGATTTGCAGTGCACACATGGTTAAGAAAGTGTTGGTGAAACTTCTTCCTCTTTTGAAAAGGATGACAGTCTGGTGAACAACTTTATAGATTAGCAGGTTGAAGAATTCCATATGGATAAAAGTGATGAAATAAAAAGTGTCGTTTTGGATCTGTCCATAGAAGAAGACATCATGCAGGGAAGTCCAGTGCTACTTTCAGAATGTGATAACGTTAAGTCAACCCTTTCAGATCTAGATTCAGATTATGGTGACCAAGAAAACCTTGTACTAAGTCCCATGAAAGAGAATTTTGTTGTTAAAATCACTTGGAATGAAGAAAACAAATTTTTGAATCCAAATGTTCTCATGTCATCAGAAAAAAGCCTTCATAAAGAGGTAGTCCAGTCAGCTCATGAACAACAAGATGAGAATTTTGTTCAAGTAAGTGAAGAAGATCCGGGTGAATTTATGGTAGATGATATAAATGATTTTGTTGGGTTTCAAGAATCATTTGAAGTTTCTTTTCTCATGATTGATGAATGCAAAGACAATCTTCCTGTCATATCATATGAAGATGATCTACAATGTATTCATATTTCAGCAGACCAAACCATTCAGGATTATATTTCAAATTCTTCTTCCTATGTTTCATGTTCTGAAATGTTCTTTGAAGAGGAAATCTACTCATCTACTTGTTCATAATTGTTTGAAGACCAGGAATCTACTCTTATTTGTGAAAAGAGATCAGCATCACAAGAAAACGACACCTTGTTTCTTCAGCACGAGGAAAGACCTTATGTTCTTCATGATCCAATGGCAGATTTGTTGCAGTCAGCAGTGAAGATGATTATTGCAGTATTCAATGATGAAGGAGATCATGGTCAATTATGTTTTTGGAAGCCCGGTTACCAGTATCTGTTGTTGACTAGAAGATCTGATCAAGAGAATCAATCAAGGAGGCATCTACTTGATTAGTTACATTGGAAGACACATTACACATGATTGTACATATTTCATTAGAATGCATGTGGCTATCATCATGATTTTAAACCCTCGAATCTTGATGGACTGTTGCCATCTGAACAAGTTTTGTAAGTTCTTGTTTTAGTTAAGTCAGTCATGAGTCATTTCCTTTTGCATTGAGTCAGCTTTTCATTCATGTTGTTTCCATAATTAAGTCGGTCAGAGTCAGGCTTCAGTCAATAAATGAGTCAGAGTCTTGTGTTGTTTTTCGAAATAATGACTCCATAGCCCAATGGACGAAGGCACTGTCTTCTCACCCAAAGATCTGCAGCTCTTGGCATCTCCAAGGAGCTACCATCCCCCATTGGAGCCAATGTTAGAGTCGGTCTTTTCATTCCTCCGTCAGAGATCAAAACTCTTTATGCATTTCATTTTTAGGAGTCTCGCTCCATTCACTCAGCTGCATTCTTCTAGGGGCATGCCATAATCTGACGGAAAAGGTCTTGTCATTCATTTCCCCTCATGTCTGGCACCTACTGGCTTAGGTCTTTTTTCAAGGTTCACTAAAGTCCATGATAGTCAATGTTCAATATTTCAATGGACAAGAGTCATTTTCAGTCATTAGGTCTAGGGATTAGTCAATTTTGTCTTCAAACATGTCCAATAAAGCCATGCAGGCCAGAGGGAGGCCCTTAGAAAGTTGTGATTCAGAAGATTTTCATCGTCATGTTGACAAATTACAATTGTTCTTCAAAACTCTGTTTTGAAGAAAAGACAAACAGAGTGTCATTTGTGACAATTTTCAAAAAGTCTCCAGTTGATCTCTTTAGGGGCAGTCATGGTTTCCATGGCCAAATTCCCTGTCATACAACCCCTGCAAAAAGGTGCTGAAAATTTCATCATTCTAGCTAAAAATTCAAAGGGAAAAGTGAAATTCAGTGTTGCTTTAAATCAGGGAAAAGTGCCAAAACAAGACATTAGCAAAGTGGGTTTTGCAGAAGAAAACATATAACCCATGACTTCAAAATCTTTATAAAGGAATTCCCACAAGAAACAAATTCATTGTGCAAATCAAGGTTATAGAGAAGCATTAAAAAGTCATTGTGAGAAGCTAGTGCATGTTTCGAGTGAGATTGGAGGCATTTTCAAGAGCATGGCGCACACACAGAGGGGTGTGGCGTACATAGAGAGCATGGCGCACAAAGTGCTACCTCGAATTGTAAAGTTAACATGGGCCCGACGCACATACAGAGTGTGGCGCACTGGGTTTGTTGTGTGGCACACACCCACAAAGGCCCGAACTTGTTCCAAATTTGCCACAAATCATTTGGAATTCCTTCGAATTGCCAGGTAGGGTCTATATCTTGGCTTGCTCATAAAATTTTGTGGATAGTATGATGGTTATGGCCATTTATAATTGCAATAAAAAACACCTAAACCCTACCACTTGAAAACATTAAAGCCTTTGCTCTAGGGTTGCAAACTTGTGGTGTTGATGCCAAGGCTCCTCCCCCCTTTCATTTTCCCCTTCTTTCCATTTTTCCCTTTCCCCCTATCCCATTTTTTCCTATCTTCCCTACCCTAAAACATTACTAAACCCCTATTTCCTATCCCCTCCACTCATTTTTCAACTATAAAACCCCAAAACCCTACCTTATAAAATCCTCAAACCCTCCTACATATCCCTAAACAAAACTTCTCCCCATAACCCCTAATCCCATCATATTATTCCCCTCCTAACAGTCCCTTTTTCATTGTTCCCCTTGGTGGCAGAGTTCATATCATCACACAGTTTCACTACCATCATCAAAGGGCAGTCCAAACACAGTACACATACAACAGTCATGGCATCTGAGCATTCATTGAAGTATGAGATGGAGACCCAAATTGATTCATCCTCGGAAGAATAGGCTCTCTGGAGACATCACAAAAGTGGCAAACATGTTAGGGATGAGCCAACTACCCTCACAGAATTGCAGGCCTGCCCTCTTGCTATGTCATGTTTCCGGCATCTATCATGTTTTGAGTTTTGTCAAAGGGTGGCTAATTTTCGAGTTCATCATGAGTTGGCCCATCTTTTTGTGCTTCAACTACATGGAGGTCACTCTATCTTGGTCGGGGTCACCTTCACACTGACACCTGAAACTGTCTTATTAGCAACCAACATACCAAATGTTGGAGGACAGTGGCACAAGAAACAGAAGGTTGATAGGAAGCACTATGAGCCTTACATTAAGGCCAGTTTCTTGAGGCAGCTCCAAAGAGTCTTTCCATTTAGATATTTGAAAGATGAATATGCTCCACTCATGAAGTTGATCATGAAGTACTTCAGCTGTGAGGGGAGGTTCTCTCGTCTATATGCCTATCACATCAGGTTGCTCATGCACTTTACCAGGGTTCGGATGATGAACATCTCATATCTCATTTGCAGGAACATAGAGAGGATGAACACCTTCATGCAGCACAAAACCCCTTAGCAACAACCTAACAATGTTTATCATTTTTCTCTTATTAAGATTTTGGTGGATCATCAGCTAGGATTACAAGGCATTACTTGGGATGAATTCATCTCCCGTGACCTCTTCAACACTTCACAGGTATTATCAGAGGTTAAACGTGAGAGAGGTGGTCCTTCTCATCAGTATGAGCACCATGAGACCACTACTATGCCAGTATTTATCACCTATCAGAGAGGTAGTAGACAGTTGTTTGCAGCAGCAAAGCGAGTGTTATCTCCACCCAGGGTGGAAGGGGCCTCGCTTCTGACATCGGAAATATAGGTACAGGACAAGGGCAAGAAGCCCACACATGATGAGAGGCCATCAGGTGAATGAGAGGCCGACTTCATCCTCATTCATGATGATGATACAGATGTGGAGAGTGCCAAAATTAGGAGGACCATTCAGGAGCAACAAACAGAGATCCAAGACTTGTCACTCAATTTGGAGAGGGCCAAGTGGATTATTAGATATTTGGATCAGAGGAACAAATAGCTTGAGGACCAGCATGAGATCATGGAGCTGCAAAACATCCGTGAGAATCACCAAGCTGCCCAACATAGGAGGATTGAGCTCACTCCATTAGAGCAAGATATTAACAATGACCGAGAGTCTTGGCTCAAGCGGATCAACATCCACCTAGAGGGACTGCTAAAGAAGGCCAACAAGGACAAAACCATACTGAGGTGGATGGTCTATCACTATAGGGCACGGAACATGAGTTCAAAGGCTTGGGTAAGGAGTTTGAAGGCAAAATTGAGCAAAGCGACAAAGAGGCAAAAGAGGCAAAAAGAGAAAGATCGGCTTCGAATCTTGCCTGAAGCCTCTGTGGCCCAGCGTAGAACCTTATAGAGGATCTCTAGCCCAAATTTCATAAAATTTGGGGCCATTTTGGTCACATGACAATTTTTTGGGCACAACATAGGGTTTTTCTCCCTGTGTGCCGCGCCATTGGCGCGGCGCTTAGGATTGGGAACTCCAAATCACAAATGGCTTGAATGTTTGGATTCATAATAAAAAATCATGCCTTCTAGTGCATGGAAAAGAAATTTGGGCATAATTTGAATCCCCAGGAGGTCAAAAACATTCAAAAAATGACCTCTCTGCCCCTATTTTGACACACAGGAAGCAGTCTTGGGAGAATGAATTTTTGGAGGAGAAAATGAGCACCAAATTCTAAAATTCCACATGGGTTAGAAAGTAGACAGGCTAGGATTTCCAACAAGCATGCTTGGGCACAATGTGGACTCCAACAGGCACCTCAAAATCGCCTCCAAAGTGGCGCAACGCATATAGATTTGGGCGTGGCGCATATAGAGAAAAAGGCCAAAATCGCTTCCGCTTCGCCACATTTCGATTCGCAACTTTCTCCAAGTGGGCCCACTCATTTACACTACACTTTTTTCAGCACCTAAGGCAAAGTTTAAAGTATTTCCACCAAAGTTTTGCTTCTATCCAAGTGGCAAAGGAAGGTAAGCAGTCAGCTAAGCCATTTGTCATTTTTGTAACGCTACACCTGTAACTAATGGTTGGCTTTCCATTTCCATTTTGTAATGATTTGAAAAACTCCCCAACTCTTGGTCGTTCTATTTCCCAATGGCATAATCTATTTATTGTATGCAAACCATTTGCAAAGGGTTGGTTGGTTGTAATTTCTGGCAGACTGTGGGAGAGAAACTCAGTTCTTCATTATATATTTTGACAGAGGATTAATGAAAGGCAATAGCTCTGTTTCATGAGATTCTTGTGGTGTGAGTGTAGCAAATGTGTTCTCTTTATGTTTCATATGTATTTCATTATGTTTCACAGTTCATTCATATTCATTTCCAGTGAAATTTTCTAAGTAAGATAAAGTAGAATTCATGTTTATTGCTCTGCCTGTGGGAAAGTTTCATGTTATGTGTTCTTCTTCTGTTGAAACGGATTCATGTGTTTATGATGTTTTCACCCTCCTAAACAATCTTTCCATTCTGCATTAGTTCAAATTCAATTGCTAGACTTTCCGCCTGTCTTGCCTCATGAAGTAATATGTGCCTTTGTGTTAAATTCTCTGCTCATTGCTAGTTCGTTGGTCCCATACATACCAGAAACTCAGTCATTCATAAACAATTGCTTCTTGTATCCATATTTATTTACTAGCCTAAAATCAATATTTCACTGTTAGTCATCTCAGACCATATTGCTTTTCTATTCACTGAGCGTGACTCGGAGAGAGCCCTCTCCTGTTCTGGTAGGGCTAGCTACTAGACCAAGCGTGGTTTGTGGTTACCCTGAATTTTGCCTTCCTTCAGCCTAAGGAAGATTTAGGTGCTAACATAGTGGCAACTCCACTGGGGAATGAAAATGGTTTGCTTGAAGATTTTTTTGCCCCAGTACATCTATCAAGCTCAGATCTAATGATTGGTGGTGAACGACAATCAGACATAAGAGGACGACTGAAATCATTCACCTGGCAACTCCTTTCACTGAAGAATCCAGCAACCGATGCTTCATGGTGACTCCATTGCAGAGGGATCAGCAGCTTGGAGATTTTTTTTTTAAATGGAGCGGATTGCAAGAAGATAAGCTCCCATGAGTCGAGATCACATTCTAGGCTTTACAAATAAAATTTCGAAGTTAGATTGGTCAAGGAATATGCCTACGTTTAAAGATGATTGTAAGAACGATGTTGCTTTACATCTAGTTATATTTCCCATGCATATTCGCAAGTTGAAGGTTGATTTTCCTAAAGATTGCTTGATGAAGATATTCCTAGCCACTCTAGAAGGTGAAGCCCAATCTTGGTATGAAAGTTTACCACCTGCTTGTATTTACTGTTTAAAGGATTTTCATGCCCTATTCATTGAAAGATATAAAGAATCTTATCCATCATTGAATCTAGTTCATGGTTGTTGCAAACATGCTTCTACTTTTATTGAAAGCCTTGAAAAATACTATGAGGATGATAATTTTATGGATGATGAGATCATGGAAGCCCTGTATGAAAATCCCTTTCAGTAGCTATTGTGGCCAACAACACCCCCCTCTTGTTCATTTAAGTGTTGTCCAAAATACAAAATGAACGGGGACCCTTAGTTTAATTTTTGAGAAAAATCAAGTTTTTCTTTCTTCAAAATAAGGGTACCATCGTAAGCTTAGAAAGGTCTTTCGAACATTTTTAACCTAAGTTTACGATAAGGTAAAGGTCTTTAAAAATTGCATTGCAAAAAAGATAGGAAATGCCTTCATTCCCCTATAATGTTGGTATGCGCAAGACCCCCGTGTTAAGCATAACATCGCATCGCAATGAAGTAATACTCATAAGGAAAAGCTTCAAGATCTAACGATATGCGATAACACCGATCGCAAGAACGCATAGTGCAGAAATAAACTGGTAATATTTGACAAACGTCAAACTGTTGTGACCTGTGATGTTGCGACCTGCGATGTTGCGATCACCACGATAGTGCAATCGCTACAATGGAGCAATCAGTGAACTCGTGATTTGCGATGGCATGATCTTCGACATTATGTAAGAAAATCATGAATCACTTAATCACGAATCCTTCGGGTACGCCATTCAAAGAAAAGCCACTTACCATAATCTGACCCAAGATCATGCGCTTTTAGTGATAGTAAATGGATTAGTTGTTAGTTATTAAATGAAATGAAGACGCGTGATTTTGCAAAGAATTACTTCACGTAAAGTGGCATATTTGATATATTTGTTGCATTTAAAACTCTCCCATCACCTTTCTTAATCACTCATTTCCACTTCACTCGTAATCTGCAGGAACGAAGAGCTAAGATGATTCAAAGTTGAACACAGGAGCAAATGGGAAAGAAACATAAGGCTCAAGGCTCCGAGGCGAAGGAAAAGACGAAGAAGATGGCGCCTTTTTATATAGACACTGCCTACAATAGGGACGCAGGAATTTCGACATGGGAAGGCATGTATAGGCTACTGGAGGAAGAAAATCCTAGAGTAATGAAGGTTGATACCGCCGCGGGCTCAAAAAATTCTTCTGAGGCATCCTTAGAGGAGCTGGCATGTTCATTTCTTCACCGAATAGCAGCTAGACCCAAAATTTTACCGTATACAGATATGATCAAGTGGATACTTGACAATGCAGAGTTACACAACAGACAATTCAAGGTTAAAGGAAATGGGATCATAGGATCATTCACCGTGCAAGACTTAAAGCTTATGTATTATCTTCCTGAACCTCAGACGACCTACAATGCACAATTTGTCAAGAAATTTGCAGCAGAGAACCCAAACTTGGCGGAGACCACTAAAGATTGGACCAGGAAAGAGGAGCCGCTAAAAAAGGACAAAAATGGTATGTATAGCACTGGTTCCCTCACCTCTCCGTATTGTTTTGCTGCGGCCATGCTTTGTAGACTATTTGGGATGCCGGACATCAATAAATTTTCGTCTGAATGGTTACCACTCATAGACGCTGCCACTAACGCCGATATCGTGGATTGGGCCAAGATATTCCCTGATAATCTATACACGGATGTTATGAATTACCAGTCTAAAAGATCCTTGTCTCAAAGGGTCTATCCTCCTTTTTATCTGTCTACCTATATTATGGATTCTATTTGCTATGTGTCTAAATTCCCCACTATGGGTTGGAAATGGACTACCCATAACCCATTACCTCTCCATGTTTATCATAAAATGTTATGGGATTCCTAGTTCGTCCCGTACTTCTGTCAGATTTGTCAAGGGCTTACCTTACCCCTGCATAGAATGATGTGTGATGAAGATGAAAAGAAAAGAGTAAGTGCACCCACAATAAACGAGGGTCATAAGGAATTGCTCTTTCACAAATGGGACGATCAAATCAGGCAGGCAGAACAAGCAGCGAAGACAGCGGCCACGCAGGCAAACATTCTTATCGACTGTGTAAATGAGAATTTACACAGGGCCAACTTAATTGCAAAAACCACCCCGGGGTACCTACCAAATAAATCATGACTGGAGGCAGAATGGAAGTAGAAGGTGCGGGAAAATGGAAAAGCGATCCAGGCATTGAACGGGTTAAATTGGGAGTGTTACTGGGCATACTTAGTCAAGCCACACAGTCAATGGATGACTGTGAAATGCATCATAAACTCAGCCGAGAAAGTAGTGCCAGCTCTCATATATTCTGTTTTCGCAGCCCAGCTCAGCACAGAAGTTGGCCAACCGACTCTTCTCAAGTCCATGATGAACACTTGCAGTTTTAAGGACCAAGTTCAGAAGTAGCTTATTTTTAGAAGTTTGTTTTTTCTTTTTATTAGATTAGAAAAGGACGGTCATTTGAAAACCGTATCCTAAATTTTGTAAAGACATTATTATTAGAATTAGGAAGTAGTATTTTAACCCTTCTCATGCATTTAGAGAAGGGTCCAGAGATTTGTCAAAAACTTGTCCTCGGAACATGCACTTCTGCACCCTCAGAGGAGGTTTTTATGAATGGATGGATCGAGATTTATTAATATTTGCATTTGATGTCTGCTACTGATGTTGCACTTTTGTACTCTTAGTAGATGTTAGAACAAGTAGAGATAAATCGTTTTTGCTTGAAGTTTGTGAGTAGGATTAGTCATAAATGGTATTTTTATCTCTTGGCCATTTCTGCTTATATTCTTAAAGTGATATACAGTTTTCAGTTGTTTATATGTTATTACATGAATGTATGAGTTACCATTTGGCACTTCTGTACGGTGGAGCCATTTATTTATGTCTGATATATGGATAACTTATTATGCGATATGCTGCTCACAACTGTTTTGCCTAACTTCTTATGCAAAGTGGTTTATCTTAATTGATTTCTATTCTTATAATAGCTGAATGATCTTTATTACCAGTTGTTGTTTGAAATCTATTTAGATCACATAATAGAAGGAATACACCCCGGGTCAGCGTAGATTAGATGTGTTGTTTCTCATTAGATTACAATAGCATAGAGTTAGTTTAAGAATCTGAATTAAATTAGCTTTAAGTACTCTTAGATCAGCATCATCCAACTCTACACACACACACACACCCTTAGATTGGGAAACTGGTCCCATTATCCCCAGTCGGACTCGCTATACCAAACGGATAAGGAGCTGCCAACCAAGGTCCGGACCGGGTGGGTATCCCCCTTGTTGTCGACCCGATTTTCGAGGCTTCAACAAGTACCAACCTCAGTCTCTTGCTTGGCTCCTTTCTTGTTTCCTCCCTCCTTTGACAGCGCTTCGCCACTCCTTCCTCACTTGTCCCACTTCAAAGAACACCTGAAGAGTCAAAGCAACATAATACCATCAAAGCATAGAGGTATATAACCATAAACAATATAGGATCAGAGGTATATTAACCATACAAATGCATATATCAATACGAGATTTAGAAATATACAAGAATATGGAGGAAAACTCAAATAGCTTTATTGATAGAAGTAGTAGAAGAGAGGATTACAACCCATTGGTCTAACCCAACGCCATCCTCCCAGCATGAAAGCCCTCTTCACCTCATGAAAAGCTTAGATCACCCAACACTATGATGTTTCACAGAGAAACCAACAACACTTCCTTACAAAATACAAAGTTCCAACCTTTGGATCTCTAGGATGATGGATCCATATATAGATATTTGCAGGTGGGTGAGTTAGCTTCTGGGATTTCGATTAGTGTCATTTCACTAATAGTTCTTGGTTCCACTTGGAGATTTCATGATCTCTTACTCATCCCTAGGCGAATTCAGAGAGGCAAGTGTCATATGAGCAGTTTCTAGAAGATTCTCTGAGTTTCCACCTAGCAAACTGCCTCTGCCATTTGTCTACTCTCACCCATCGCACCCTATAGAAGGGATTTTCAGTATGCATCACACCCCCCGTGTGCAATAGGTGAGATGCATCGCAACCTAACCATGGAACAGGTGAGATGGTCTAGTTTTGACCAGTTCTGAGTAGTTTTTCAGGGAGAACTTCTGGGAGATGATGTAATCAACTGAACTTGTTCCTTTAGGGTACGAAATAACACTTATAGGGGCTTATAAGCCCTTGGTTTATGGACATATGAGATTGGGGTTGCAGGGCCCAAATATGTCTATAACAAGCATCCAAAGTCAGAATTGGGAACCGTGATAGGCGTTGGAAAGATGGTTTAGAGAGATATATTTTGATAGTGACCAAAATTTTTGCGTGCACATTTAGCTTGGTCAATTTTCTATGTAATTGACCTCCTTGGTTTCAATCCTAATGAAGTGATCACCCATCTTGAAAGCGGAGCTGGAGACGTAGTCCATTAGGGATGAACCCCGTAATCAATCTTGTTGTCTGGTATCACTGTGTTTTTTTTTTTTCATTTTTCACTTCTGTTTTGCATATTAATTATGTTTTATCATCTATTGTAAAGTCTTCTTCTCAAGCAGTTCTCACGATTTCAGCACTTTCAGTTAACATTCTATTCATTAATGTCATAATCAATTCTACTTCAGTTTTAACATATGATCATTTCAGATCATATGATTTGGTATCAGAGAAGGTTGCGTTTGTAGAATTTTCTTTTGAATGTTAACCAAGTCAAAGTTGCAATGTGGAGAAGGAATCCTTGAGAATATTTATCTAGAGATTGGAAAGCGATGAGCCTTTCATAGGTCGAACATGACAGGATCTGATGTAGGTGAAAATAATGAAACTAATATGAGTGATGAACAGTTTCAACAAGCATTCTTGACTGTGCAACAGATGTTGGGAGAACTCTACAAAGACAAGAAGGTGAGAGATGCATCTTCTTCTTCAAAGACATCAAACAAGGACAAAGGTAAAGGCAAGGGTGATAAACCACCTTCACATCTATCATCTCCATCATCATCTTCTTTTTTTTCTTCTTCCAGTGAAAAATATGAAACAAAAAAGAAACCTAAGAAAACATCTCTTTTGAAACTTGATGTAAAATTTGAATTACCTATTTATGATGGCGAAATGAATCTTGAAAAGCTAGATAACTGGATTAAGCAGTCAGAAGTGTATTGTCGTATTCAGAACATTTCTAATGATAAAACAAAAATTCAGTTAGCGACATTTAGAATGGGGGGAACAACTTTAATATGGCAGGAAAGCAAACCTTAGATAGATGTAAAGCGAAAATGAAAAGTCATCGCTTCATGGTATAAGTTTTTAAAAGCTCTTAGGAAGCAATTCTATTCTTTAGGATACATGAAGCAAGTTGTTATTGATTGGAAGCATTTGAGGCAAGGTAAAGGGCAGAGTGTTCAGGAGTTTACTTAGGAGTTCAGAAAGAAAGAATTGGTGCTTGGTATTTCATGTGATACACGTGAAACTTTATTTAAATACATCGACAATTTACATTCATATTTACAACATACATTATTGATGTTTAATCCTGATGATTTTGATGAAGTGTGTGTTCAGGCCATACATATTGAATTAGGTGGCAGACCATTCAAGGTTTCATCGAAATCATCCAAAGAGTTGGAAATCAAAGATTCCAATGACAGTAAAGGGAAGAACAATTTGAAGAGAAAGAAACAAATGATAGCTCAGAAGGAAATACCTACTTGTTCTCATTGCCAGAGAATCGGTCATGATGAATCTAAGTGTTGGAAACTTCATCCAGAACTTAAGCCCAAAAAGTTCCTTAAGGATAAGGATGAAAAGAAGGGAATTTCAGTAGTCCAGCAAGATCTAGGTTCAGATTTAGGTGATGAAAGGAGGATAAGTTCCATGGTTACGAAAGGTAAAACTTCTGACACTGGTTCAAGTTCGAATACTAATACATCTTCATCAAACATAAATCCCTTAAATGAGGATAAAAGAGTTGAATTGTTTAATATAATGATAACTTCTAAGCACACAAATATAGATACAATGTTTGACAGTGGATCACAGGCCAATTTAATATCTGAATATTTAGTTAAGAATTGGGTTTGGAGACATGGAATCATCCTAGATCTTACCCATTAGGATGGATAAATAAATCAACTTAGATAAAAGTCACAACAATGTCGATTAAGATTTTCCATTACAACTAATTACATTGATGAAGTGGAATTAGATGTGGTTCCAATAGACATATGTGGAGTTATCTTAGGAATTCCTTATCTTTATGATCGTGATGCAGTATTTTACAGGAGAGAGCATAAATATCACCTTAAGAAAGATGGGGTCAAATTTATTGTCAGAGAACATCAAAACAAAAATCCCTTGAATTTAGTTGTTTCTAATCAGATGAAGTGATTAATAAGTTGAAATAAAATATGTTTAATCATGTGTGTAAAGGAACAACATAAGAATCAACATGATGCTTGTTCAATTTATGAGTCTCAACTTAAAGATAGTTTGATCAAACAGGTAGAAAATATTCCAGTTCTATGTAAAACCAAACATCTTACTCATAAGCAGGGAATACAACATGAATTACAGTTTTTGTCTGAAGCTCCTCTTCCTAATGTCAGAATAAATCAATTCAGTCCAATTTTGGAAATTAATAGTTATAGGGATGCAGGTCAGTATTGGGGAAAGTCAATGTTCAATTTCTCTTGTATTGTGTCACCATTTCATGTTTCAAACAATTTGGAAGCCTCTTTTCAAGTGGAGAGGAAGCCTATTTGTTTTCATATGAAAGCCTTTTCTACATCATTATCAAAGTATCCAAAAATTCTAAGGAAAACTTATGCATCAGGGGAAAGTGCTAATAAATGGAAACACCATTTAATAAATGAAGAAATGGTGATTCAAACAAATCAACAACTAATTCAATACTTTCAAAATCAAACTAAGTTGCAACAGTTTTCACCTTACAGTTTGATGAGTTAATGGCAACAAGTTCACTTATTAATCAGGAAGCAGGAAAGTATATCAAATTAAGTAGCTGGTTTGATGTCAAGAATATCTTTGATTGTCTCTTTCATTCCACAAAGTAGATTGTTAATACATGTTAATGGTATTGAACAATATCCTGTAGAGACTATTTTCAAAGATTATTATGAATCACTAACTCATGGTATTTCGAGGAAAGAAATCAATTTCCATGTTCATAACAAGTTGTTTGACCATTGTCGCAAGTTGTTCATATTGCAGATGGATGGAACAGGTCACTAAATCAAAATGTGCCATGGTCATCATCATTAGGGTCATCACTTGTAGGTGATTGATTGAATGTATTGGCACATCATCAGGAGAAGGTGGAGAGTGAGGGAGCTCTACCCTCATTTACTATCTATCTAGTCAAACTTTTGTGGTCCAAAAGCTTTCAAGTGGAGAGGATTGATCCAGGAGGATCTCGTCAGGTCAGTTACACATGTTCAGTGTCATCGTCAGCAATTCAGTCCAGTGTCGTTCAGTTTCGACAATGTTGTTTATGGTTCAGGTTGTTCAGGTGATGTCAATGGTTTTCATGGTGATATGGTTTTGTACGTGGCTGTCGACATGTGGTTGTCTTCAGTTCCACTAGGATTTGGTCGTAGACATGTGTTTTTCGTCCGCCTCACAGGATTTGGGTTGTCGACAAGTGGTTGTTGTCCACTTTGCAGGATATGGTTGTCGACGGATTTGTCGTCATGTGGTGTCATCGCAAATGTAGCTTGGTGTCGAAGATATGTGTGTGGGTGAATGTCACTTTGTGACAAAGGGTTGTAAACGGGTTTTGATGTAAAGTCTAAAAACACCTAATCCTAATCCCTAACAATGTATTAATATCTCAAAAAACCTAAGTCTACACCATACATTACCATAATTCCTAACCTATGGGACCATATTGAAATACAAACTATGTATTAAACATACATAAAAAATAAGTTCTAAAACCCATATTATAAAACCATGTATTATAAATTCAAATCAAAAGCTAAACCTATGTCCTAACCTATTAGACCATATTGCAACATTACAATGTATTCAAACAATACATAAAACAAAGTTGAACAACTCTCGGCCTTTATATTTCATATTAAAACATTATAAATTACATTTATCAGTCCCTAACCATGGAGGAGACCTCACAAGGATTGCAAGACATGTGAACAGGCGAAATGTTAACCGCAGGACATGTGAACATGTGAAATGTTAATCGTAGTGGGAAACCTCCTAACCGTGACTGTGTCGGGAACTATGTCATGTGACCGAATGTGGATTAGCCATTGGGAGATAACAATTACAGTGAGAAGTCGGGGTTGGAGTTAACCACGGGGAATTAACTGCAATGGCCATGTGAATAGTTAGGTGAAGGTTAACCGTGGCATTAAAAGTGCAACGATCGGAGGTTATAGTTGTCACATGCAAACCACCAGAGCACCGCAAGCCGAAACCGCGGGGGGTAAGTGTGGAGGTGGCACCCTGTGGTTAGACTGTGGCTGGTCACATGTAACGGTCAACCTCCTATACTCGGTCAGCAAGCTGCCAACAACTGTGTGTTAATATAGAGTTTTATTTTGGGATTTGTTGCAGTTTTGGTGAAAAACTAATTAAAAGACCTTGTAACAAACCAACTAGGTGTTCTCTAGTGGTTAGACCTTAACTCCAAGAACCCAAATTAGAGAAAATTCATTCCTAAACTCGGTGGAGGGAGTTCGAATGCACTTACATGATTATAAAGGTAGCTTTGTTCATGAAGAGAAAGGGGGGAGTGATTTTGGGTTTTTGTATGTAGGTTCTGGAGGTTATAATCGATTTTATTTTCAGTGTAACACGAGCATCTAGAGTCAGAATTGGGAATCGTGACAGCTGTTGGAAAGATGGTTAAGGTGTAGGAATTTACAGGGTAAGTTCCTCAGACAGAACACCAGAAGGACACCGCTCACAAACAGATCATAGATCAATACACCAGTATTTTGACGTGGTTAAAACCCTCAGAGAGGGAAACAGTCCACGGCCTGCGCCAACGTGGCTACTACAGGCAATTTATTAATAAAAGAATGAAAATTTACATAAGCTTCTCTCATGCACGGTTAACCTACAAATGACCCTCCCTGCGCTTTAAATAGAATTCATGGACCAATCGGGTGTCAAGCCACGGATCAAGTGTCGGTAATACCGAGGAGAGAATGAACCGTCGGATCACTACATATCGTGACCGTCGGATTGTAAGTTACAAATGTACATAGTAAAGAAACACACTTTACCTAACTCTATACTAGACCAAGTTATACTTAACTATTCCTATGTATCGAAATATCCTAACAACTTCAATGTAATCACCTAATCTACAAGTTGTGATCCAAATACAAAATTTTACTTAATGCCAAATTCTCATTATTTAATATCAAAGAGTCATCATTCATTGTTCCATTAGGAATCTATAATCAATTCGTTTCTAGTGCTTATTCTTTTGGTTGCACAACGAAAATAAAAAGAATGAACAATTGCTTGAAAGGAATAAAAGGAATGCATCAATAAAAATTAAAAATTGTGTCATATGAAATGAGTTATGGTTT
>APFE031594614.1:0-11542 GCA_000404065.3 Pinus taeda | reverse complement strand
AAAAACATAAACCCTAAACCCTGAACCCTAAACGCCAAACCTTAAACCATAAACCATAAAACCTAAACCCTAACCATTTTATAACATTTTAAAAACTATTTTGTAACTTTTATTTAAGTGTTTATTAAAAGAATTTACAAAAATGTTGTAGACCCTAAACATTAAACCCTAAACATAAACCCAAAATCCCAAACCTTAAACCCTAAATCCTAAACCCTAAACCCTAAATGCCAAACCCTAAACCCTAAACCCTAACCTCTAAACCCCAATCCCTAAACCCTAAATTAGAAATACTAAACCCTAAACCTCAAATTGTGAACATTAAACCCTAAATCCTAAACATTTTTTAACATTATAAACGTGTTTTGTAATTTTTATTTGAGTGTTTATTAAAATAATTTACTAATGTGTTATAAACTGTGAACCCTAAACTATAAACCACAAACCCTAAACCCTAAACCTTGAACTCTATACCCTAAGCCATAGACCCTAAACCCTAAATGATAAACCCTAATAATTTTATAACATTTTAAAAAAATATTGTAACTTCTATGTAAGTGTTTATTAAAATCATTTACTAAAGTGTTATAAACCCTAAACCCTAAACTCTAAACACCAAACCCCAAATCATCAACCCTAAACCCTAAGCAATTTATAACATTTTAAAAAGTGTTTTTTAGATTTTATTAAGTGCTTATTATAAGAATTTACTAAATTCTTATAAAACCTAAACCCTAAGCATTTTATAGCATTCTAAAAAGTGTTTTGTAACTTTTAATTCATTATTCATCAAAATAATTTATTAAGCTGTTATAAACCATAAACCATAAAAGCTAAACCCTAAACTGAAAAACCTAAACCCTAAATGTTAAACCCTAAGCCTTTATAACATTTCAAAAAGTATTTTGAAACTTTTAATTAAGTGTCAATTAAAAAAATTTACTAAATTGTTATAAACCCTAAACCCCAAACCCTATGCTCTAAACCCCAAACCCTAAACCTTATGCCTTGTACCCTAAGACCTAAACCCTAAGCATTTCAAAACATTTTAAAAAATGTTTTGTAACCCTAAACACTAATCCCTAAAACATAAACCCTAATTATTTTATAACATTCTAAAGAGTGGTTCGTAAGTTTTATTTAAGTGTATATTAGAAAAATTTGCTAAAGTGTTATAAATCATAAACCCTTTGTTGAGCTAATTTATGTGACTAAATTAACGCAAGTATTATTATCAATCCGGGTTTGTGAAACTTAGAGGCAAATCCATTATTTATGAAGATCGAATATAACTATACTTTGAAAGATAAATGGCAAAAGAAACTAAGGAAACATATATCAAAAACTCATAATTCAACAAGCTTAAAAGAGGAAATACTGAAAGAGTTCTTGACTCAAGAGACCTGCTCTCACCTCAATTATGACTTCAATGAATTAGAGACTATAATTAAAGACTCAAGATGCATAAATCATACATGAAAAGGAGCTCTTAACTTAAGAGACATTCAGAGTTTTCCATAATAACTTATTCATCTTAAGATATAAAGCTGAATAGAAACAAACTGTTGCATGTAAATAAAGGACTAAATCTAATGCATCATTTCAAAGAGAGAATGCTCAACTTGAGCACTTGCTTGCCAACTCAATTAGATGATGAGGAAACCATTAATAAATGAAATCAATAAACATGATGCTATCTAAAATAAGACTTTGAACAACCAAAGCTAACATCAACCAGAACTGCAATGAAATAGAACTAGTCTAAATTGGAAGTGTACTTAGCTTGGTGTGGGGGCCCTCCACCCTTGCCTTGCACACTTATGGATATGATATAAGAAGCTTAGATTAGTAAACCATCCATGTATTGATCAGAAAAATAAAAGTAACATAAGTCTCCAACTTCAAGTCTTCACACCAAAAATATTGCAGCATAACAATGTCAAATGTCAAGTGTGTTGAGCCATCAAAATGTGGCTCTTAAATAATGAGTCTATGAAACCAACTGATCTGAAATCTCTCTAACAAACATAGCTATCCTAATCCACCTATCCAGGTCGAATCCAACTCCCTCATCCCAAAATATATGACTAAAATCAGGGAATCCTAAAACAGCCCTATTTAAATGGGATTTCTGGATGACTAGTCATGATTGACTAGCTCCAAAAAGGCATAAGAAAACTCGTTCTCCTGAAACCAAGCATAGGTAGCTTGGTCCTAGTTCCCAAGCCTTCTATTCATGCATCCCATTCATGCTGAGGTGGCCTGCATCCATATCAGTCATGAAGTGATTACGGGAATTTCTTAAAACTGCCAAAATTGCACTAAAACTCAAATTGCAATAAAAACTTTAGAATTTGATAAATCAAAGTTAAATACCTGTTTAAACACCAAATATTCATTAAAGTGAGATGAATGAGATGAAAATGAGGGATAAATGGATAACTAGATATGTTTATTAAAGCAAAATGAGATCAAATCTGGAGCCCAACATCTCTCCCATGCTTATGTTCAAGCATGTCCCCATGCTTGCTTGCTTCTCTTAGACCTTCTGCCCCCTGAAGTAGATGTTGTGCCTGTATCGGTTTCCCTGTCCACATAATCAAGTTCTGATCCCTGTTTGGCCTTTAAGATTGCTGCTTTGACCTTCTGCTTTTCATACTTAGCCTGCCATGTGTTTTTATCTTTCAGCCACTTAAATGCTTGTTTAGAGAGCAACTCATTTCTTCTTTTTAACTTGTTTAGTTCTTCCTGTAGTCTATCATTTGTTTTTGTTAACTTTGCATTTTCTTTTCTCTGAGCTTTATTCTCCTGTTTCAATTGCTTCTCAACAATTTTACTTATTTCAAGCTGATCTGTTAAGTCTTGTATCTTAGCCAAATTCAGTTCTTTTTCAAAATCTTGAGTAGTTTTCATCAAAGATTCTCCTGCATCATTGTCAAATATAGAATCTCTCTCAAGGGGTTCCTGTTCTTCTGGTTTCCTAGGAGAATAGGCTTCTACCTCCTTTTCAAAATCAACAGAATTTCTAGTCCTAGGAACAGAAATAGATGGATCAATCTCATGCATAGCTAACTTCTTTGCTCTGGTTCTAGGATAGAAAGGAGAGTTCATCATACTCCTATCCTCTTGTTCTACTTTGTCTTTCATATCAACAAAATGTTCAGTAAAGTGATGTCTATGCATAAATTCCTGCCAATCTAACCCTGTTTCTTTCACCTGATATTCTACCAAGATTTTAATTAACCCTTGATGATATACCTGTGTGGCCTTTGGCTTATTTTCCTGTTTCACTGTTTCGATCATTTTAACAAGACTCTTATATAAGAAATATGGCAAATTTATTCTACCATCTCCCTTTATGTGTTGCAGAAATCTAACATGGTACAGATGAGCAATACTATACTGTCGGTCACAAGTCAAAAATTTCTGAATGATCATAACTAACTCTCCCCATGGTTCATTGAACCATTCACGAGGTATCCCCTTAGCTCTATCAAAGGTCCCTTTCCTGTTCTTTTCAAGGAAGAAAGTCCAAGCTTTCTCCTTGAAATGCAAACCCTTATGATAGTTTTCTCCTACCATAGGCAAGTTGAGGGCTTTGGACAAGAATTCCTGAGTCACTGGGATACTGAGTTCACCTATCTCAGTTTTATCTTGACCGAAATTATTGATAAACTCTTTAGTTATTTGTTCTGAATGACCATTGAACTTCTGAAGGAAACCTATCATGCCTGACTGATATAGCTTTTCTATTGTTTCTTTTCCCATTGCTCTATGTGAAATTTGGGTTCTACCCGGTTCGTCATTATCTCTGTGAACCAATAAATGTAATCCTCAGCTGTTACTAATTTCATATTGACAAGGATAATGATTATTGTTTCTAAATGAAATCGTAAAAGCAATGAGGCTTACCTGCCCTTTCTGATTCAACTTTTAAGTCTCTGCTGTCTTTCCTCTGTATAAACCTGTGTCAAATCCCTGTTTCAAAGCATACCAATCTGAATACCCATGATCAATACTCTGTCCCCTGTATATTTAAATCATAAATACACAAACAAAACTAACCATGTTTTTTAATCAAAACAACATGATTACTAAAAGCATAAGAAATTTTTTTTGCTTTTAGTCTCCTTTAAACATCCTCTGTGTATTTATAATCAAAATTTTTCCTCGGCCTCAAAACATTCTCTGTATTTCTAATGACTATATAATGTAAAACAAATTTTCCTCTCGGCCTTCCCAAAGTTTGACTACAAACTGCACTGTCTTTTTAACAAAAATTTTGAAACCATGGTTGAATATACAGACAACTCACTCTCGGCCTGTCAGAAGTTTGACTACAACTGCACAAAATTTTTTGAAACCCATGACTGAATATATATACAATTTCACTCTCGGCCTCTTCTCAAAATATCACTGTGTATAAAAACGCATGAGCCTAGAGGGCTTTCACATGCGCTCGGCCTCTGCTCATCGAATGGCAAACATGCAAAAATTAAAAGCAACCACACCAACCGCAAGGCATGACCATGCAACGTGGTCTGGCAACAAACAATTGCAATCAAAACAAATCAATTTAAGGACAATTTCGTATGGTTTGACAGGCACAAACATTTGAATGAGCAATCAATAAAATGGACGCGGTTGACTATGGCAACTACAGCATTCCCCTGCTTCCTTCTCGGCATTTTTTCACTGCACACCCTTTCATATATATTCAACAGTCAAATTAAATAAACATGGCCGCATGTTATCTGGTGCAGCTCTGGATTACAACCCTTATGGCATTTGGTAACAATCGATGGTGCAATGACAACATATATATATATACACTTGGCGGCTTTCAACAAAAAGATATGACTCCAGTTCAACACTGTTTACACTCAGTTGTTTAATTGCCTTTGGCGCGTTATATGCATACAATCCTCACGCTCCCTATCGTGTAATACATGCAACCATTGAATTGGAGTGCTGGCCGATTCATTTCCATTGTTTATGCAATTAAAAACGGAGGCATTTAATCCTATGTGCTGTTAAAACGAAGAGATATCCCGGATTTGTGTATTACCTGGCTGTCACTGGCCGCGCGGGAGGTAAACAACCATCGAATCCCCTCCTTTTCGGGCTATCAAACTGCTGTCAACAAGCAAACCCTGTGAGTAATGGCGGATTCTAGTTTATCTCTAGTTCGCCGAGCGTAAATCATGCATAAGCTTACCGTGTTGTTTACCAACTTCGGCGTCCACACGTAGAATTCTTCTTAAAGCTCTCTCAGGCTTTCTCCGACCTTCCTTTACTGCTCTGCTCACAACCCCGACCCTCTGAGCTCTCGGCGATGAAGAAATGGGTTTGAATTGGGCAGGGGAGGCTCTTATGACCGTTTGCTATGGTACCTGGTTTTCATTAGATGATGGTAATGGTGACAGGGCCGTCCTCATTGACTCAGTTGCCCGACTGAGTCATGAGGATGGCCGTATTTTCTTTGGTTCAATGCATACCTGCCGCCGTTCCTCCAACCAATCGATCTTCAGCCTTCTTACATCGTGGCAAGACCGGACCTGTGCGCCGTTTGTTTGACTCATTGCTCTCATACCTTTCGTATAACCATATTCTTTGCAATGATCTCTGGTTGATATGGCGTCGTTTTAATATCATTCTCCACCACTGCATATGGCATCCTTATATCACCGTGTTGCAACCCTTCGTCGTTTTCATAATTGCCATGACAAATAGATATACCATAGTTGCCTTTAATTTGTATTGCGCATTGTTTTATGTTTTCCAATATATATATGCGCATTTGATTTATGTTGCATACATATATACCATAGTCGTATTCTCTTATGACCATATATGACTTGCATTGCCCGCGTCCTTTATATTATATGCTTGCACTAGTTAGGGTTTATAAATATGTTTCCTTCGTTTTTTTATAACCCTATGTCTTTTAATATATATGCACTTTATATATAACCTTTTGTCATATGCATATTTCCTTCTAACATTATTAGGTTATGTCTTTTATAAGAATCTGAGCGCCTTATAACCATAATGTTTCTTTTCAAATGCTTTAATACTTTAGTGCATAACATATAATATCGCCTTTATAATTTTAAAAATTACCATTGGGGTCATGTTTTAAAATTATAATCATTCTAATGCTCTTGGTTCATGTGCAGGTACAAGAGTGGTCCCAATTTGATCATTTTGCATTCAATGAAAAATATCTAGGGAAATTTGATATGTATGGAATGGAATATGAAATAGGGGATGTAGGGTATATATGTGGGAAATAATGTTAATGAATATTTGCAGATATTAACTCTAATTAAATCAAAACTAGAAGTTCCTACAAAATTTTAAATTTAAGTACAAAATGGCGTAAAATATACTCCCTTGCTGTTGTTTGTACAGGTGATATGTACAGGTGCTCCTTGATGCTGTTTATACAGGTGGAATGTTGGATCCAAAATTTGTTTGGACAAATGAAAAGTAGCCTTTTATTTCTGCTTCTTGTTTACTATACTCCTTTGCTGTTGTTTTCTTCAGGTCCCTTTGAATGATGTTTTTTTCTTTCAGGTCCCTTCGCAATGTGTCTGGAATGATTTAATCTGTTGCAACTTGTTTGCTTCAGGTCCCTCTGCAATAGTATTTCTCAGGTCCCTCTACAATGCTTCTGGTATATTGTCTCAGCTCTGATCTGGTTCTGCTACAACAAGTTTGCTTCAGGTCCCGTCTGTAATATTTCTCAGGTCCCTTCTGGTTCTACTGCAACATATTTGCTTCAGGTTCAAAGTGGACAACACAATCCTTTAGCTGTAACAGCTAAAGGCTTGCTATAATCCTCTCCCTCGTTGAATGTTTGACTTGTCCTCAAGTCAACTGTTGAGAGGCCCTGCATTGACATTAAGTAAGAGTAGTAACACAAGAATAGAGAATTCATAGAGTCCAGGTTTCCCTGGCTTTCCTCTATGAATTCATGCTTGCTGAGTGCCAGTTGCCTGGTTTTCACTAGCAAACAATTTATTTTTTATTTTTTTATGTTTTCATATATTTTTTCTCTTTTTTTTATTATTTTTTTTCTCTTTTTTTAACTATACATATTTTTTATGCTTTTTCAGAACTGGAAGATGGCATAGCCATTATTTCCAGTCCATTTTCTTGGATCAGTTGTTTCATAAATATCTCTTTGCTAATAGGCTGATGATAGACCTTCAGCCTATGACCATTGACAACAAATGAGGTGGGATCCTGGTCGATGGTCTTTATCCTCACAGCTCCATTGTCAAAGATTTCCTCAATTTCATATGGCCCCAACCAATGTGTTGTAAATTTTGCTTTGAAATCCCTGAATTTGGAGTCGAATAATAACGCCCAGTCTCCCTTCTGGAATGTCTTGGTTTTGATGTATCGATCATGCCATTTCATCCTCTGTTGCTGTACTAATGTTGTCTGTTCAATTGCTTGTTGACGCTTTTCATCCAATTGGTTAAGTTCCATGATTCTCTGTTGTTGTGCCTCTGTGAGATCCATGCCCAACTGTGCTGCTAATCTGTAGGTTTGTATCTGAAACTTAATGGGCAGTAAGGCTTCTTTTCCATATACCAACTAGTATGGACTAAAACTAGTTGTATTTCTCCATGTGATCCTATAAGCCCATAATGCATCCTTTAGTTTTTCAGACCAGTCCTTTCGATTAAGCTGCACTGTCTTAGTCATAATATTTTTTAAGACCTTGTTTGTGGATTCTACCTGACCATTTGCTTGCGGATGATACGGAGTAGATTTTCTGTGCTTTATCTTGTATTTTTCTGTCAGATCCCGCACTAACTTTGAGGTAAACTGCACTCCTTGATCTGTCACTATTTGTCTTGGTACTCCATATCGCACAAAAATTTCTTCAAAGAGGAAAGTAACCACTGTGTCCTCTGTCGCTCTGCTTACTGCTTTGGCCACGACCCATTTTGTTACATAATCCGTGCATACAAGAATGTATCTTTTTCCATTTGACGATGGATTAATGGGTCCCACAAAATCAAGTGCCCATTGTTCGAATGGCTCAATGAGGACTTGAGGCCTTAGTGGCATTTCATCTGACAGGATGGGTCTCCCTACTCTTTGGCAGCTGTCACACTGTTTGACATATGCCTTGGAGTCCTTGAAGATAGATGGCCAGTAATAGCCCAATTGCAGCACTTTGTATGCTGTTCGTTTGTCTGCAAAATGGCCACCACATGGTTCGTCATGACATGCTCTAAGTATATCTAGTATTTCATCTTCACGTACACACTTTCGAATCATTAGATCAGAACCAGTATAAAACAAATCACCATTTACCCAGCTATATCTAGAACTTTCTCTAATTATCTTCTTTCTTTGCTTGCTTGTAAAGTGATTTGGAAATTGTCCAAATGACAAGTAATTTGCAATATCAGCAAACCAAGGGGTTTTTACTGTTATTGCAAATAGATGTTCATCCGGGAAGTTATCTATCACAGGATTTGGGTCTTCTGGTGTTTGGATGCGGGACAGAAAGTCAGCCACCTGGTTTTCCTTACCGGGTCGGTCTTGGATTGTAATGTTAAATTCTTGCAATAACAGGAGCCATCTTGTAATTCGCCCATTAGTGATGGGTTTGTTCATCAAGTATTTTATTGCTGAGTGATCTGTGTGAATAAACACTTGATATCCTGTTATGTAATGCCTGAATTTGTTTACTGCGTGTATTACAGCTAACATTTCTTTTTCAGTGACTGTATAGTTTGCTTCTGCAAGTGTCAGATTTTTACTAATAAAGTATATTGCATAGTGAAGCAAATTTTCTTTTTGTCCTAAAGAAGCACCAATTGCTGTATCGGATGCGTCAGTGGAAATATGAAATGGTAAAGACCAATTTGGTCCACGAAGTATAGGTGCCACTGACAATTTGTCTTTTAGAATTTGAAAAGCATTTTGACAGCTAGTAGTCCATTGAAATTCAATGTCTCGTGCTAGTAGTTTAAACAAAGGTTGTGCTATTTTACTAAAATTTTCAATAAAGCGTCTGTAATAGCCTGCATATCCCAAGAAACTTCTTACCTCCTCTAGTGTTGTAGGTGGCATTAAGTTATTCAGGACTTCGATTTTAGCTGGATCCACCTTAATTCCTGATGCAGAAATATGGTGGCCCAGCACTATTCCCTCTGTTAACATCATATAGCACTTCTCATTGCTTAATGACAGATTTGTTTCGATACATCTTTGTAAGACTTTTTCAAGGTTATTAAGGCAATCATCATAGGTATTTCCGTAGACTGTAAAGTCATCCATATACACTTCTACACATTCATGTACCGGATCAGCAAAAATTGCAAGCACTGCTCTTTGAAAAGTCGCAGGTGCATTGCATAACCCAAATGGCAAAACATTGTATGCATAAGTTCCCCATGGGCATGTAAATGTAGTTTTGTCCTGGTCTTCGGTTGCTATCTTGATCTGATTGTATCCGCTAAACCCGTCTAAGAAAGAAAAATATTTCTTTCCAGCTAGAGAGTCCAACACTTGGTCAATGAATGGTAGAGGAAAATGATCTTTTAATGTTGCTTTGTTTAGTTCACGATAATCTACACATACCCTCCACTTGCCATTTTTCTTTGGAACAATAACTAATGGTGAAACCCATTGACTATCCGAAATAGGATAGATGAATCCGACACTTAACAACTTCTGCAGTTCTCCCTTTACTATTTCCTTCATTGTAGGATTCATTCGTCTTTGCGGTTGTCTAACAGGTTTTAGTTTATCATCAGTGTAAATGTGGTGGGTACATGTGTTTGGATGGATGCCTTGCATGTCAATATAATCCCAGGCAAATGCTTTTGAATATTCCTTTAATAATGCAATTACCTCTTGTTCTTGTTGTGATTGCAGTTGGTTTCCTATATTGAGAGTTTTTCCAGGATATACCTCAATTTTTTTGATTACAGGATTGGAAATTGTGCTTACAGGAAAAATGTTTACAAACGAATTCTGCAAAGTTGAGATAGTACAAGTTTCCTGGAAACACTGATTTAAAAGGTTATCAGCAGCTTCATACTGTTCTCGTCTAAGCTGCTCTGAAATATTTGGTTCTGAAATGAAAAGATCCATCAAATCTTCATTCCCTTCCTCTTCTCTAAAATCATAGAATTGATTAATACTTAAAACTGTTTTTATTTGCTTGTTTTCCTGGGTTTCAAGAACTGATTCTAAAGAAGTGGTTTGTGCAGGTGAATAGAGTGTGATGTGTTTCTTTTCATCTCCATGCGAGATAATCATACTTCCTGATCTGCAGCCAATGAAGGCATCAGCGGTGGCTAACCATGGCCTTCCGAGAATTAGAGGGTGTCCTCCCAGATTTGTTTTTGGTTGCAGAATAAGGAAGTCAACAGGATATTCCCATGAATCCAGAGAGACTATGATGTCTTCTATTATTCCTTCCGGAACAACTTTAGATCTATCTGCTAGTTCTAATACTGTTGAAGTTGTTTGAAGTTTGTTTATTTGTAAAGCTTTCATTGTCTCTAATGTCATTACATTGATAGCTGCCCCTAAGTCTATTAATGTATTAGGTACTGAAAAATTATTGATTGATATGGTAACCATAGGGATACCAGGATCAATATATTTTTCTACAGTAGTTTGTGTAGACATAAGGTTTGCTAGCTTTCCAATGACTTGGATTGTAGTGGGATCTTTTCGTTTTCTTCCAGATTTCTTAATGCATAATTCCTTTATTGTTTTAGCGTAGATAGGTATTTCTTTAATTGCTTTTAACAAAGGAATTTTTACATATGCATTTTTCAATTCATCTAAAATATCAAATTCAGGAAGGGTTATCTCTTTTGATTGTTCCACTAACCTTTCAGGGTAAGGTGGAGTTTGAGTAGTGATTGATTTACCTTTCTGAACTTGTATTTCAGTCTGTGCTTGTTCAGATGATTCTCCCTGTTCAGCTGGTTCTTCTATAGTTGGAGGGGAATCCTTTTGAATTACTTTACCAGACCTTAAATGGACATCATTTAGAGGAAGAATTGAGTAAGTAGGAAAATATGCTGCCTCCTCTACATTATATGCTGATTTGTCCATTTTGTTATTTGGATTGGCCACCGGTTGGGCAGGCAATTGTGTTGGTCTTGGTTGATTTGATGGTAACTGTAACTGTTGTTGTTGTGGCAGCATGGGTGGTGGATTCTGCTGTGGAAATGGAATGGATGGCGGATATGTAGAATTTTGATGTTGGAATGGCATAGATGGAGGACATGAGAATGGCTGTTGGTACTGCTGCTGGTAATATTGTTGGTATTGTTGAGACTGTTGTGGTTGTTGGTTTCCATAACCATATCCCCGCCAACCTTGTGCAGGTTGTTGTTGATATTGCTGTGGAGGCCAAGCTTGCCACGGCATAGGAGGGTTCCAAGGATTATAAGATGGATAAGCATAATTTTGCGGAGGAATTTGCTGTTGATTTGGCTGAGGCATTCTAGGTGGCCATGGTCTCCTGGGTGCAACATAATAGAAACCT
>APFE031594611.1:0-16588 GCA_000404065.3 Pinus taeda | reverse complement strand
ATTAATTACTACAATATGTTTATTTATTTAATTTACTATTATAATTTTTTCCCAAACAAAACTTTCATTCATAATTTAATCTTATTTGATTTACCTATAATTATTATAAAATGTATATGTATTGATGTGTATATATAGCCAATTTAATTATAGTAAATAAAAATATAGCTCTTTTTATATTATAATATATTATTAGATGCCACTTCCAATATATAATTTAAAATACTGCCTAATTAATAGAATTAAATTGCAATACTTATTACCAATATTCTTATATCTATTATTTAATAATTGATTATTTTCTTTAAATTACATTCTTTTCTAATCTACCTTTTATATTTAATTTGGGTTTATAATTTTATTAATTAATATTTGTTTATATTATAAACAATAGTTAGAGAATAAATATTTATATTATATGATATTTTATTAATCGTATATATCTATATATCTATTATTTATATTATATGATATATAAACACCAAAGGTTCATCATTACTCCATATATTCTACAAGTGTGGAGGGGATCAAATAAACATTTTGTTTACCACAAGTCTTAATAAATTTGGTTGTTTTCCAAGCTTGATAAATATGGATCTCTAGATTATTTATGGTAGAGAGGGATCAAATCTTAATAACCCAATTGTTGTGAATATTTGTTTTACTACTAGTTACTTTTACTTTACAAGACTTAATAACTCATGATCTAGTAAAAGAGGCCTAGTAAAACTTTGTATCTAAAAGAAAAAATTTATTTGAACGAAATGGTGAATGTTTATGAAGGTTGGGCAACTGAACCAAAAATAAAAATAAAAGAAAAATTTAAAATATATTTTAATCCTCGAGAAAGAAAACCCCATCTCATTTGGAAAATATCCACGAGTGGTAGATGATGGTTGTAGGATAGAGAGAAAATAAGATTTGGGCTTATACCATGCAGAAGAAGTTGTGAAGGTTGGCAAGACTTTTCCAAGCTAAGGCTAAGGGGTTTTGGCATTGGACATAGAGCCAATGGAACCCTTGGAAAAAGATCCTTGAGCATAGAGTTCTAGACTAGACTGGTCCAGTCTTGAGGTTCATGAACAAGATAAATCAAAATTGTATTTCTAAACTATCTAAAAGGGAAAAATGTAATATACCAACCTACGGATAACAATTTTTTTTTTTCAAATTTATGTTAATCCTTATACTATTCCATACGTGCATACATAAAGATACTTGTTAATGTTAATAATTCTCTGGGTCCCATCTACTTCAACCTGGAAAGTTAAAAAGGGTAATCTTTTCCTTTTGTGTTATCGGAAAAGTCTTCGATGGATAGCTGATTTGATGACAATTTCATTACTAGCATTGTCAGTTCTTTACACTTGGCTCTGGTATTTATTGCCGCTTGTTTTATCACGTGAAGGGGTGAGGTCAGGGTACACTCTGGCTTCGCACCCTCAAACTTCCCCCATCATCGACGACGTGGGTGTTTAGTTGCCCATCCGAGGGTTGTGTTGTACGATATGCTCCTCCCTTGTTTATTCGGAGGTGCAGAGTTTCCAAAAACATTTCTCTTCAAACCATACATTATCCCCATCTTACCTTTAATGAGCCCGTCCAGAACTCCTTCGCGCCGCGTAGATGTTGTAGGTTCTTACACTCTACCGAGCTCCAGACTTGGAATTTGTTTTGGATATTACATCTATGCCTTCTGGTAAGAATGTTATCATGCAATTTAACTTTAAATGTATTGTTTTCTTCTCCCTTACAAGTTTTCCGTTTGGTTTTTGTTCCAATATTCTAATGGGTTTTTCACTTGGCTTTGTTCGATGGTCGAGGATTATGCTGCTGACCTCCAATAATCACTCATGGATTCTGGTCCCTTCTTTTCAAGCTTTCAAGTTCTACTGCTTCCTTAATTGTCTAACAGGTAAGTCCCTAGCAATAACACTCTTGTTGATAGTTGAATTTCTAGTTTTGTTGACAATTTGCTCGTTCTACGGATGGAAAAAGGGGGCATTCTCCTTTTAATTTTGGGAATTGCCCTACGGCCCAAGTTCTTATGTCTACTACATCATTTATTGTCACAAAGATACGGCGAAATCTATATGCCATTCAAGATTGCCCTGCTCTCTCCAGGATTCAGGAAAATCTTGTCCTCGGTGTAGTTATGCCAAACTGAAGCCCTGGTTAACTTGGCGCCTGCTGTATTTTGATATGCCCTCGGGCTTACTCTTAAATTGCTATATATATAAATTTATTTAAGGAAACTGTATAGGGTATAAACCCTAGTGGAAACTCCTTTGGTTTGTTACAGTTTATTTGTTAATGAGCACAAATTTGTATACCTAAATTTCCAGATTTATGTTAAGGTCTTTGCAGCCTGAATGTGTGTCAAATTTATATATGCTTGCCAAACCCCGCCGCATGGTGCGACTTCTACTATAATGTACTTGTGCTTTACTCTTCAGGGTTCTAGGTTTATGGTGACATTTATGTGGTTGATTCGATGTAATTCTCTTTTAATGCACAATTTTTGTATCACCGAATACTATTGTATTGGTTCTGCACATTTGTTTTCTTTGCATATTTTTATAGGTCATCTCCCACATGGGAGCTTCTACTCTGCTTAGCAGGCCTATACTTCACGACGAAATTCATCTTCATCTTCTGTGTGATTCACTTGTGCATTCTTTGCTTAAGTTTAATATGCTCCTCAGAGCTCTGGTTATACTGATATTTAGCTTCAGCATGAATGTTCACCTTCGTATGGATAGGTAGATGCAAGATTCTTCTTTTTCCGTTGAATATATACATATGGTTACATGGTTTACTTTGTTGTCATTTACTAGTGTTAGTTGCATGCTATAGGGAAAGAAAAGGGTTATGTTTATTTTTATTTTTTTTGTGGTTGAAACCCTTGCAAAAACTATTTTTGCCACTTCAGCATTTTCTTCAGAATCTTGTAAATGTCATTCTACTAACTGTGCTCTAAGGCTCTAAATTTACTCTTCAAACTTTTCTACATTTCTTTGTGCACATGTGTATTTAAGGAGATAACTCCTAACAGTCGAACTACTATCTATTGTGTGAATTTTTTCCACTACAAGGTCAATCTCTTGCCTTTTGGGTTTTGCTATAAATATTTCAATTTTTTTGCCTATTTTTTTGAATAATAGTTCCTGTAGACTCCCCTCACGGTTATCTCCTAATTCCAGAATAAGGAAAACTCTTCACAACCACTAACGCTTACTATAGTAAAGATAGTTTTTGAGGGAAACACCTATTTCTCCCCTACTATTTATTGTAAAGGGAACCCTCTGTACCCTTCTATAACAGAAATATGATTCAATACAAAGTTCACTAGCTATTCTTTTCCAAGGAATTCTTTACATACCTAGTATTTCTGGCTATTAGAGATTTTCCTGAAGGTCACCCAAACTTTGGTCTGCTGCCAATCAACCACCCATCCATGAGATTCGTCTTTCGGGACCAGAATCTCCCCCCTTCTCACCTGCTAGACCAAAGTCTTCCGCAAGTTGCTTGCATAGTATGTAGGGCTATCTCATAATCAAAAAGAAATATATTAAAAGTTCAAATAGATAATAATATCATGTTCAATTTATATTTACCACAGTAAACCAAATATTTACATTTTATTCCTGGGGCATTACATATTCCCCGCTGAGATTGGACATCATCCTGATGTCCTTCGGCCATGAACAGTGCTTGATAAGCTATTTTCATAAGTTCTTCATCTTCCCAAGTGGCCTCATCAGGCCCAAAGTGCTACCACTGCACTTTAACTTGGGTAATAGCCCATTTCCACAGCATTACTTCTCTCCGATTGAGGATGTTCAGTGGCTTGACCAAGATTTCTCCTTTCGGTTTTGCCTAAAACAACCAACATCTTAAATCAGTTTTTTCCTTTACGGAACTCATTTAAATTGATCTACTGGGCTAGTCCTTACCTGTATATATTGCCAGCTGATTACATGCTTAGGATTGCAAACATATTTTTTTAATATGGAAACATTACAAACGTTGTGGACCTGTATATGAATTAGTAGGGTGAGTTGGTATGCTACCGACCCGATTCTGGAAAGACCTAAAAAGGTCCACAAAATCGAGGTGCCAACTTAGTGCACCCGCTCCATTGTAATGTGCTCTTTTTTGCTTGAATTCTCACATACACATGATCTCTGACTTGATACTCCTTAAACCTCCTTTTCCAGTCAAAAAAGTTCTTTTGCCTATCCTGAAATGCCTTTAGATTATAATGTACCTTTTTAACGAGTTCCTTCATTTCCTTTAGAATTTCAAGACCTAACATCTATCTGTCTTCTCGTCTAGCCCAGCTTGAGGGGATGCAGCAATTTCGCCCGTACAATACTTCAAATGGACTCATTTGCAATGATGTATGATAGCCATTGTTCTATGTGAACTCAACCAAGTGCAGGTAGTCCTCCCACTTAGTTGGTTGTTGCATCACATGTGCTCTTAACATGTCTTCCACCACCTGGTTCACCCATTCAGTTTGTCCATTAGTTTGAGGATGATAAGCCGTATTGAAGTTCAGCTGAGTCCCCAATTCTTCAAGCAATGTTTTCCAAAAGACCGATGTAAATTTTGCATCACAGTTTGAGATTATTGTCTTTGGTAACCCATGCAGTTTAAATATATTTTGCATGAAAATATGGGCGATCTACACAGCTCTGTAAGTAGATTGTATGGGTATAAAATGTGCTAACTTAATTAGCTTGTTCACCACCACCATGATGCAGTTGTTATTTTTCTTTGACTTAGGAAAACCTGCTATAAAATCCATAGAGATGGTTTCCAACTTCCATTCTAGGATGGGTAATGGCTGTAGTAACCCCGCTGGGTGTTGGTGTTCTGCTTTAATTTGTTGGCATTCTAGACATCGTGCCAAATATCCAACCACTTCTTTCTTCATACCCAGCCAATAATATTCTTTTCCAAGTGTAGTGATCATTTTTTGATATCCTGGGTGTCCATCGTAATGACTCTTATGATACTCATCCATTACCATACTTTTAATGTTGTTCTGATTGGGCATGTACAACCTTTTCTTATAATACAGCAGTCTGGCAGCATCCAAAGAATAATTTAGTTGTTTTTCTTAGCTAGTTGGTTGATGAACTCGCTGTTTTATTTGCTGGTAAACATTATCTTGTTCTACTTCCATTTTAATCATTTCTCCGAAGGGGCTTTTCCCTTCACTGCAAGAAATCGCGTATAAGCATTGCAATTTCTAACTCAAAGTGTCTACCACCCAATTCTCTTTCCCTTTTAAATTCTTGATCTCAAAGTCAAACCACTCAAGAAATCTACCCATCATGCTTGCCATGCATTTAAGGTGGGCTGGTTAAAATAATTGGTTAGACTGTGGTGATCCGTCAACAATACAAATTTTCTTCCCATAAGGTAGTGTCACCAAATTTTTAAGGCTTGAATGACGACTGCCAACTCTAGATCATAAGCACAGTATTTCTGCTCATGCTCTTTTAATTTTCTTGATTCGTATGCTATCACTTTCCCTTCTTGCATTAACACACCTCCTACCCCTTCCTTACTTGCGTCCATGCACACCACATAATCTTTTCTGGGATCAGCTATGCTTAGAATGGGTGTCGTAGTGAGCAGATATTTAAGTTGTCCAAAACTTTTTTGACATTCAGGGGTCCATCTAAAAGTTCTTCCCTTTTTCTGTAAGGAATTGATTGGATAAGCTACTATTGAAAATCCTTCTACAAACCGTCTATAAGAGCATGCTAGGCCCATGAAAGATCGGATGTCTGCCACATCTTTGGCTACCAACCATTCCATTATGGTCCTTATCTTTTTGGGTTCCACTGCGATTCCTTCTTTAGTGATTATATGCCCCAAATATTGTATTTTCTCCCTGAAGAATTCACATTTGCTGAATTTAGCATATAATTGGTGTTCCCAAAGGGTTTTGCAATACTAATCTGAGGTGCTCCTGATGCTTCTCCATAGTCTGAGAATCAATCAGTATATCATCAATAAAAATCGGCACAAACTGATCTAAATACTGATGAAATCACTATTCATCAGACACATAAACGTTGCAGGGGCATCAGTCAATCTAAAGGGTAACACCACAAACTCATAATGGCCATGTCTTGTTCTAAAAGTTGTCTTAGCTATGTCTTCCTCTTTAATCCTGATCTGGTGATACCCTAATCGCAAGTCAATCTTTGAGAAAATTGTTGCCCCTTTTACCTGGTCAAACAGTTCATCAATACAGGATAGAGGATAATTATTTTTGATCGTCAATTCGTTCAACTGGTGATAATCCATACACATGTGAAGAGTCTCGTCTTTCTTCTTAACGAACAACACCGAGGCTCCCTAGGGTGACATGTTGAGGTGAATATAGTTTTTGTTTAATAGCTCCTGCAATTTCATTTTTAACTACGTCAATTCTAGTGTGCTCATTCTATAGGGTGGTCGGCACACCAAGGCTGCTCCTGGCACCAATTTGATGGTAAAATCTATGTCTCTTTTGGGTGGGAGGCTGGGAATCTCTTCCGGAAACACATTAGAAAAATCTTGGATCACAGGAATGTTTTCCAATGTGGCTATTTTATCTTTTGAGTTAGCATAACCCACTTGGATGACATAAATCTAACATCCTTTCCTAATGAATTTTGCTAACTGTGAGGTGGTTATGGGCCGAATCTGCACGGGCCGCTTAATTCCCTGCATCTCTTGCTTTATTACAAACTCGTCTTTATAACAGATAGTCTTAGTTTTACAATTAATTATGGATCAACATTTTTCTAACTAGTCCATACCAATCAACACATCGTACGAACCAAGAGGAAGCACATTTAAATCTGTCATCACTGGCTGTCTTGCTATCTTCAAGGGGCAGTTTTTGACCTTAGTAAGTACCCACCTCTTTGCCCTTGTTTCCAATTGTACCAACCAAGGTCCCGTAAATTTAACAGGTTGTAATTTATAATTCTCAAAAACCTTAGGACTAAAATAGCTTAATGTAGCTCCCAGATCAGTTAAAACAATTATAGAAAGGTCTAAGAGTTTACCTTCAAATTCCACCATGGTCGGTTGGTACTCCACCTGATGATCTTCCAGAGCAGCATCTATCTTTGGTAGACTCCATCCTACATCGTCAAGTATAGATGCTTCATATACTTTGGAAACCTACTCGGTTCCTTTTCGTTGAGGACAGTGTTTCACGTAATGAGGTCCACCACAACCCCAACATTATACTAGAGGCCTTTTTGTCCCTTTGTTTTCTATTTTCCCTGGCTTTTTAATGGTTCTAGAGTCAATGGGGGGTTTTAATCGGAGCAGATTCTTCTACATATCTATTTTGTTTTTCCCCTTGGCATATCCCTCCTTACCTCCACCTCAATTACCTCTAGTATTTCCAGCTAGCTTGTTGCTTTTCCTATCAACCCATTTCTTACCCAGGATTTCTCCCTTCTGCTTGCTTTGCTGGTAG
This sequence comes from Pinus taeda, assembly GCA_000404065.3. Taxonomy (NCBI): domain Eukaryota; kingdom Viridiplantae; phylum Streptophyta; class Pinopsida; order Pinales; family Pinaceae; genus Pinus; species Pinus taeda. The sequence goes on along the minus strand of APFE031594611.1, from coordinate 9,087 downwards.
CAAATTCGAGCTTTATGTGTAGCCTCGTCCATCATTTTTGGGTTGTCAAATTTTATTCTTTCCCTCATGCTCAAAGGTAGACTACTGATGAACCTCTGTACTTTAGCCTTTTCCTCTCGAGTATAAGGCACATAATGGAGCAATGAAGTAAAACGAGTGATAAATTCATACATAGTTTGTTGTCCCAAACGCAAGTCATGGAATTCCCTTACCTTCTCATCATAGAAGCGCTCAATCAGGAATATTTCCTTAAAGTATCTTTGAAATTTTTCCCAAGTGATATTCTGTTCACTTACTCCTCTTAAGATCTTAACTTCTTCCCACCACATGGTAGTCTTTCCCTGTAATTGGAAGATGGAAAACCGTCCCTTGAGGTTGTGATCGTATTCATATAGGTGGAAATATTTTTTCATATTAATCAACCATGCCTCGGCTGCTTCCTCCTGTTCTCCATCAAAGTGTGGTGGTTTGATCTTATGGAATTCCCCTTGTAACTCTATCCATCGCCTTTTTGATGTCTGTTGTTTGGAAGGATTATCAGATCATTCCTCCTCCCTTCCTTTTGACACTTCAGGTTCTGTGTGGTTGTTCTGCTCTTTTGACATTCTTTGCTGCTTAGCACTGGGATTCGATGGATGCTGATTCTATTTATCGGATTGGATTTTTATAATCGTCTCCTGTTCCATAGTTAACCTTGCGTTATCCTCCCCTAATTGAGCCATTTCTTTTTTCAACTCTTGTACTCTCTCCAAAATTGCCAGATTTGTATTGCAAGCCTCCTCTCGAAGCTGTACCCATAATTTGGGGTTATTCTCAGGACCAGTTGCAGGTCCCTAACCCACCACAAACCTGCGTGACGCATTGTCTGCTCTTCTCATATTGTCATTCTTATGTTCTCCTGTACTTAACATAAGATAAGTGACAGAAGAAGGGTCAACGCATTAATTGTTTTTCTTTAACTACTCAATAACGACGAAAATAAATTGTATGTACTTTATCTGTCTATCAATTTCAATTCCCAGAGGCCACAGTTTTTGTTCCTTAGCTCTGGTACCACTTGTAATATACCGACCTACAGATAATAATTTTTTTCTTTTAATTTATGTTAATCCTTATACTATTCCATACGTGCATACATAAAGATACTTTTCAATGTTAATAATTCTCGAGGTCCCATCTACTTCAACCTAGAAAGTTAAAAAAGGTAATGTTTTCGTTTTGCGTTAAGGGAAAAGTCTTCGATGGATAGCTGATTTGACGACGGTTTCATTACTAGCACTGGCAACTCTTTACACTTGGCTTTGGTATTTATTGCCATTAGTTCTATCACGTGAAGGGGTGAGGTCAGGGTACACTCGTGCTTCATGCCCTCAAACTTTCCCCATCATCGACGGCATGGGTATTTAGTTGCTCATCCAAGGGCTGTGCTGTAACGATATGCTCCTCCCTTGTTTATTTAGAGGCTTGGAGTTTCCAAAAACATTTCTCTTCAAACCATGCATCAGCTCCGTCTTACCTTCGATGAGCCCATCTAGAAATCCTTCGCACCGTGTAGATGTCGCAGGTTCTTGCACTCTGCCGAGCTCTGGACTTGCAATTTTTTTTGGATATTACAACTCTACCTTCTGGTAAGAATGTTATCATGCAATTTAACTTTAAATGTAATGTTTTCTTCTCCCTTACAGGTTTTACATTTGGTTTTTATTCCAATATTCTAATGGGTTTCTCGCTTAGCTTTGTTCTGTGGTCAAGGATTATGGTGCTGACATCCAGTAATCACTCGTGGATTCTGGTCGCTGCTTTTTGAGATTTCAAGTTCTACTACTTCCTTAATTGTCTAACAAGTAAGTCCCTAGTAGTAACACTCATGTTGATAGTCGAATTTCTGGTTTTGTTGAAAATTTGCTCGTTCTACGGTTGGAAGAAGAGGGGTTTATCCTTTTAATTTTGGGAATGGACCTATGGCCCAAGTCATTACATCTACTACATCATCTATTGTCACAAAGATATGGCGAGATCTATACGCCATTCAAGATTTCCCTGCTCTTTCCACGATTCAGGAAAATCTTTTCCTCAGTGTAGTTATGCTGAACTGAAGCCCTGGTTAACTTGGCGCATTTTGTATTTTGGTATGCCCTTGGGATTACTCTTAAATTGCTATATATAAAAATTTATTTAAGGAAACTGTACAGGGTATAAACGCTAGTGGAAACTCCTTTGGTTTGTTACAGTTTATTTGTTATTGAGCACAAATTTGTATACCTAAATTTCCAGATTTATGTTAAGGTCTTTGTGGCTTGAATGTGTGTTAAATTTATATATGCTCGGCAAACCCCTCCATGTGGTGCGACTTCTATATAATGTATTTGTGCTTTACTATTCAGGTTTCTGGGATTATGGTGACATTTATGTGGTTGATTCGATGTAATTCTCTTTTAATGCATAGTTTTTGTATCACGAAATACTATTGTATTGGTTTTGCATGTTTGTTTTGTTTGCATATTTGTATAGGTCATCTCTTGAATGGGAGCTTGTAGTCTTCTTAGTAGACCTACACTGCACGATGACATTCATCTTCGGGTCTAGACCTAGGATACGGCTAGCCTTTTGTGTGATTTTCTTGTGCATTCTTTGCTTAAGTTAAATACGCTCCTCAGAGCTCTGGTTATACTGATATTTAGCTTCAGCATGAATGTTCACCTTCATATGGATAGGTAGATGCAAGATTCATTTTTTTTTTGAATATATACTTATGGTTACGTGGTTTGCTTTGCTATCATTTACTAGTCTTAGTTGCATGCTATAGGGAAAGAAAATGGTTCTGTTAATTTTATTTTTTTGTAGTTGAAACCCTTGCGAAAAATATTTTTATCACTTCAGCATTTTCTTCAGAATTTTGTAAATGTTGTTCTACTAACTGTGCTCTAAGGCTCTAAATTTACTCTTCAAACATTACTACATTTCTTTACGCACAAGCATATTTAAGGAGATAACTCCTAACAATCGAAATGCTACCTATTATGTGAACTTTCTCCACTATGAGGTCTATCTCTTGCCTTTCGGGTTCTGTTATAAATCTTCGAATTTTTCTTCTTATTTTTTTTTAATAATAGTTCCTATAGACTCCCCTCGCGGTAACCTCCTAATTCCAGAATAAGGAAAACTCTTCACAACCACTAACTCTTACTATAGTAAAGATAGTTTTTGAGGGAAAACCTATTTCTCCCCTACTATTTACTATAAAGGGAACCCTCCGTACCCTTCTATAATAGAAATATGATTCAATACAAAGTTCACTAGCTATTCTTTTCCAAGGAATTCTTTACATACCTGGTATTTGTGGCTGTTAAATATTTTCCTGAAGGTCACCCAAACCTGGGACTACTGCCGATCAACTACCCATCCATGAGATTTGTCTTTCGGGACCAGAATCTCCCCCCTTGCTCACGTGCTAGACCACAGTTTTTCACAAGTTGCTTGCACAGTGTGCAGGGCTATCTCATAATGAAAAACAAATATATTAAAAGTTCAAACATATAATAATATCAGGTTCGGTTTATATTTACCTTAGTAAACCAGATATTTACATTTTTTTCCCAGCGCATTACAAAAAATATTGTGGGAGAAAATTGGATCTGATTTCTAGGCTCATGGTACTGCACTTACCCATTAATCTTCTTGGCAGACTGGATAGGATATATAAGTATTTTTGTGATGTTTAACTACTTTTCTCATTTCTTTATAGAAGAATTCTACACTATAATGAAAATTGATTGTTATTATCTTAAAGTAAACCTTTATCTCATAATAAGAAAGGGAATTTAATTCTTTACAGAAGTCTTTCTACAGTAATAAGGAATTAAAATTGTTGATATAGTAATGTTTTTACAAAACAAAGAAGAAAAATCATTTAAGTTAAAACAATGAGATAATGGAGTTTTTTTTAACATGTAAAGGAAAGTGTTAAACAATTTTTCCTATGATAGGAAATATCTTGGAAATTTTCTTTAAAAGTAAAAAGAAAGTCTTCCCTATTATGGGTGAGAGAGGAAAGATAAAGAACCTCATAAATAGTTGATCTGGGTTTAGTGACGAAATCTTAAAGTATGCAAAAAAGTGTTGAAGGATATGGCTTGTGTCCACACTGGTTAAGCCTCAAACTAACAACTAATGTTGGTCCAAGAATAGTCCAGAAATCTGGCAAATGATGTCTAGCTAAACAACCTAGGGCAGATGGCAAGACTCGGACAACCCTGGTCTCGCCTCGCACTAGGCGTTGTCAAGGGGTAATAATAAGAGATATTAACAAGTCATGTTTTTCAAATTGAAATACTCTAATGGCTATACCAACAAAGACAATCAACACATATTTTCAAGAAATCTTATGAGAAAGGAATTTTTCTTCTTGTTGCTACCATTACCATTTTAACCCAGAGGAACAGTAGGAAAAATAATTATTTTCCATCTAAGTAGTATTAATCATAAAGTGAAACAACAAATATATATGTGTATAATATAAGCCTCAAGGTTATAACTGGTACAAAGGTATTTGACATTGTCCGACATAGATTTCTAACTTTATTCAAGAACAACCAACTCTATATGGGTTGTAGTGTAGAATGAAACATGAATTTACAGTAGAAAATAAATACTAACCAACACTCACAATTGTATGTCTAACTACAAGACTTAAAACTATTCTATACAACACTAGTCGGTGCATAAATCATGCAATAGTTCATGACTACCTAGTAAAAACCATAGCCATTCTAAATTAATAATGTTTCTACCAACAAGATTCCTCCAATGCATCTAGAAGGAAACCCCTAAAAAAACCCTAGGTCAAGAAAAGGAAGACTCTTAAAGATTGTACACCTTTTTGAGCAGATAGAAGCTAAGAGAAACCCCCTCAAATCATTCCAGTAATCCTTCCAGTAAATTCTAATTGCATATTGATTGGCTTCGACAATTCCAACAACCCACACACTTAGAAATGCATGCATCCATGGAACACTAATTTTATTATAGTAGATGGAGTGGTGATGAATAAAAAGTACAATATTTAATAACATTTTGAAATTCTCAACCAAGAAACCTTGCTCTTGTTCCTCCACGTTACAATCCTATATGGAGTGACGTACTAATAAAACATAAAACATAATATTTAACGACATGGTGATGAATACCATGTATAATAAATACTTAATGACAATTTGAAACACTCAGCTAAAGAACCATTCTTCATACTAAAATGTAATATATAGAACGTAAAATATGTATGTCAAGATTAAAGTAATCTTAGTATTGAAAACATGACTATTATATTCCAAATTTAAATATAGAATTCAAAGTCATAAAATAAATTTAAATATTAAAAGCCAAAAAATATTATAAAAAGCCTATACTAAATTATTTTTATGGAAATGGCCATATTTTAAATTATTGAATCTTTTAATAAGTTTAATATCTATGGAAAATTAAGTTAAAAAGATGAACTTATTAAGAGATTTTATTATTATATGAAAATATAAGGTGTTATATCATACAAGGTGTCTATGTAAAAAATCTTTTCAATTGAAATTTGCTTTGCAAATTAATTTAATTAATTTTTTTAATTTCCAAGAAGCTTCTTCATAAGAATTATGTTTCAAGGTTTTTACATATTTGAATATTAAAATCTATATTATATTCAATTAATTTTATTTGATTAGAGAATTATATGTTATATAATAATTTAAAGTCTCGGTTCTTGTTACCATTATTAACGAGGATTCATGTTAAAATGTTTTATGATGTATTATAGTTTTATGGATTTCATAATATAAGTTGTTAGGATTTTCACTTGATACACAATATTTAAGGGATTTAATAATTTATAGTTTTGAATGGTTATATTGAAATTTCTCATGAATTTCCTTATGTCTGATTTGAATACATTATAAACACTAAATAATTTTATGGTGGTGGAAACTACTTTTATATTTTTCAAATATATTGTTATTGGTTATGCCATTTTTTAAGTTTTAATCTTCTATTGATATTTAAATTATTAGATATGGCCTTAGTTTATGAAGGATGTTGATATATACCTCACGTGACATTTTCAAAATAGGGAAAAGGGAACATCAATACAAAATTAGCTATAACCCCTTTGTATTGAGACTAACCCAAATTAGAAGTTTGAGGATATCTAATGTTTTGTGGTTTTGAGTATGGCGGGTGTGGCTTTTGAACACAATCTTATAGTATGTAAAAATGAAAAAAACGATCTAATTTAATTTTCTTAAAACATTATTTTCAATAAATTAGAATGCATAATAATTTATTTGTTTTCAAGATTTTTTTGCTGGAAACCCATTATTATTTTTTTACGAAAGACAAAATAATTTTAAATTTAAAAGTTGATTGAAAATGAAACTCAAGATATGAAATTTTGATATATTTCTATTCTAATGATAGTTATGCCGACATAAAGAAGAACACTAAACCTGAGAATTATTTTTACGTATTATTTATATGTATTTATCCTTCATGATCTAGTTTGAGTTTCTTGAACATTTGGGAAACTTTTTCTGGGTAGCATATAAATTGATGCGACCATCCCTCTTAACCTAGTAGCGAATCAATAATTAATGGTATGATTAATTTAATAATAAAGTGAACATAGACATTTTCATTTTGATTCCACATTCAATTAGGGAGTACGGTGGTTGGTGTGAGGGGATACCTGTCCCTGCCTCGAACTCCACTCTCTCGTGCTTGGTTTACACCCTAAACCCTCATTCTCTTTGGTATTTCGACATTTCGTCTTCTGCTGGTCGCTGTGAGGATTTATTACTATTATTCTAGGTTTCTTGTGGTCATTGTAATGGTGCTCGACCTGCACTTGGCCATGGGCCCTTCTGCCTGGAAGTTTGGTATCTCCATCGACAACTCCTTAGCTACTAACCGTTAGATTTATCTTGGGTCTTATGATGGTTATTTTTTCTATTATCATGGAGGGTTTCCTTCGTCCTGTTATCTTCGTTTTCTTTGTGCACTTTCGTTGTTTAATTATTTATTGGCTCGCTTAGTCGTTTCTCTCGTTAACTGGTTGCTTTGTTTGTACATTTTATAGATTGCGATCACAAGGGACTAGGTCCTTAGCTCTGCGCATCACTATGAAAGGTAAGCCCTCTAGTCCATGTTCTAGTTCCTTCTCGTAGTTTTTTTCTTTACTAAGGGTAATCGCTCCTGGTGAGCAGGGACTCCCTCTTGTGGCTATGACTTGGTTATGGGTTCTTCTCTCTCACGCCATCCACTTCTCTGGTAAGCCTTCAAGCCCTCACCTTTGTTGTTGCATGCTCCTTCGATTCAGTTTGGGTAATCAGACCTCTAATGCCTCTCTATTGGTTATGATTACAGGTGGGTTGTGGCTCTGGACACTCGCTTCCACACCTGTTTGCTTCCTAGTGAACCTAGTAGGGTCGCTCCTTGATACTAATATATGTTTCATTTTTTTTTTTGTTACGGATCTACTGTTTTGGTTGTCTAGTCCTTTGCTTAGAAAGCATTGGCTCCTCCGTTCCTTGTTTGCTCTGGGTCACCTTCGTGCTTCAACCCTTCTATAATATTTATTATTTGCAATAATTATGGTTTACAACCCTGGGATTACTGTCGATTGTCTATGTAAAGGCTCGTCCCGTCTTAATAGTTGTTCGTCTAATATTATGTAACTTATTTTATGCAAAGATTGTAACATGGAAAAGGAAAAGAAACTTTATAGGCTTATGGGTTACCTGTGTATGCAATGTGATTATTTAATGCTCAGGCTATTAATCTTTCAAGGGTTTCTCCAAAATGTTTGTCTCCTCTTCGTATGGTTGATACTTGTTGCTGGTTGGAACTTTGAATTCGCTCTCTGTTATTATGATGTCTTCGACTGCTACTAGAACTGTCCTTGAGACACTCTGTTGCTAGGCGACTGCTAAGAAATAAATGTTTTGGAAAGAAAAATGTGTTATTCTAGTCTATCAATGCACAGAGTAATTTAATGGAAAGAGAATAATATCTAGCTGCAAATGGATTCAGATGTTTTGAACAGAAAATTGCTTTTTTTTCTTCTATTCTTTCTCATGTAATCCAACCTGCTACAATTGTGGTATATTTTCTTTTAAACTATTTTGAGACAGTTTCTCACAACTGCTAGCAGTTACATATGTAGTTACATGGTTATGATAATTGTTCTTATTTTTCTTATTCTGTTGGAATTTTACGAAAGACAACTTGTAAAATAAAACAAAAGAAACAAATGGTGCTTGTAACAACCTTCAACTAACCATAATGTTCCTAAATTCCGTTTAACTAATAATTTAAAAAGGCAAGTCCCTAAGTGTTGTTTAACTAATGAATGGAAATGAAAACTAAATGATTAATGTGAACCTGTCCTTCTTAGCTGAGACCAAATACCCCAGCCATGATACCCTCAGCTGGATTCTCTTGCATCAGGCTCCTCGGGTGATAAAAATTCATGGCTCTGGTCCATGAGCTCCTCGAATGAATACCCTACACGCTGTATTTGTCCTGCGTCAAGCCAGGAACTATCCTTGATGGGATGGTTCTTCCACTTGACAAGATACTGTAGGTACTCTTTCCTTCAAGTCCGCTTGGCCACCTGAGTATGGAGGATTCTCTTGATCTCAAGGGGCTAAGCTGAAGGCATTTGCCTCATCCATGTGTTACTTCTCTCCTGGGTGTCCTGTTTTGGCCATGTTGAATTGTTGTCTTCAAGGCTGATAGTGTATGGAAACAAGTCTGCCATGTTGAAAATGGGCGATATGCCTATCCCTGGAGGCAGGTGTAATTCATAAGCATTGGCATAGAATTTTCATACAATTTTGCAAGTGCTAATCTTTTTATACTTTAGTTCGTTGTATTCACCCTTAGGGAACCATTCTCTATGCAAATGTGTGAGGACTTCATCCCCCACATTAAATTGTACCTCTCATCATTTTAGATGTACCCGTTGCTTATACTTTTGACTACTGTCCTAAAATTTTGACTTTACCTGCTTGTGTAGGTCATTCATTACTTTGGCGAAATATTCCC
>APFE031594609.1:6179-19104 GCA_000404065.3 Pinus taeda | reverse complement strand
ATGCCGAAGCATCCAATACCATGGACCGAAAACCATCGCGTCCAAAACCATGTGTGAAAAATCATGCACAAAACCATAAGTAGGTCCTCCCAACCTAATATAGGGTCCAAAAACAAAATTTTCCGGGGCGCTTCCTTGGACCCCATAGAGTGGGGTTACCTACATCCCTCAGACCCCCTATGACTCCCCCCACTATGCAATTAGTGTAACGAAGGGGGGCTCCACCCCCTTCTAACCCCCTGGTTAACTACGTGGGCTAGTTCTGGAAAGAATATAAAACAAACCAACACTACCTACGTATGACAGATTAAGCGAGGTGGATGACTTCTTGAACAAATTTGAAAGAGAAGTACTGGAACAACAACATTTTGACACTCTGAAATGGGTACTATGAGCTATGCCCACAAGATGGTGGGGTATGCACCAATGAAGCTTTTAGGACTGGCTCAAATGAAGAAGGATGATGTGCATGCGGTTTGGGAAGCCTCAGATGCGATTGAAAGACAAGTATGATGAACGAACCGGCCCACACACCCACCTATCTAGGTGGATACAGGCATATGGTACGAAACCTACATGAATGCACACCGTCCTCGTGATAGGAGACACGATCAGTAAGCAGGTGTGGGTAAGGCTTTAGCATGAACGAACCCTTCGCTTGGGACCATGAATTATGGAAAGACCAAGTGCACAAAATAATATCCAAGCAGAAGCTTTTAACAAAGCATGTGAAGCACTAAACAAGGTCAACAATGTGAAGTGGACTAACTGGGACCTGCGCATACCAGCATTTCTCTGGGCTTATAGGACCGTGTGCAAAATCTTGATCGCATAGGCACCACCAAGGCTAGAGTATGAAGCAACTATAGTAATCCCTATAGTACTTGGAGAGCTTAGACCGTGCATGATAGCACCAGTAGACACAACGGTTTGCGAAACCTTGGCAGCAGAAATCCAACAGGGAAATTTTGGGCTCCAAAAACTTGAAGAAGAAACAGTACAATTAAGGAAGAAAAGTTATCTAGTGGACGTAGAAGTCGAGAAGCAAGAGGACGAGATAAAGAAATATTTTCTCAGCAAAAAGATTAGGGTGATAAGGCAGGATGCATACGATCATGATGATAGGTTTAAGGCCTATCGCTGTGAAATGATTAGTTTGATGCCTTGGCTTGGACCGCACATTTCTAAGCATATTCACCAAGGTAGCATGTTGTAGATGGTAAAGTGTGAAATGCCGACCGTAACAATAAAAGGTGGGTATTCTCCAAGAAACATGATGCATGATAGGATGAAATTTCACACGGGTGGTGCAACCACCTGACTAGCCAAAGGAAGTATAGTCTTAACGCTCCAAGCAGTTGAAAGGGAGCGTGGGACTATAAACTATTTTTCACAGGAGTTGCACGATGTTGGAGCTACGCGATGTGGGAGCTGGGTGGAGAAGCAAAGGGTCACAAGGTCTGCGACCACGCATGGGGGGATGCATTGCCACCCGAGTTGGCAAGAAAGTGACTGTTGAAGTCACTATTCATGATGGGATGCTTGACTTGAGACCAAATAAAGTGGGCGATAGGAATTTAAGACGTGATTTATGGGCAATATTTGGGAAAATCAGTCGCCAAGGGAGCATTAATGAACCGGATTTGGGGGGAATAGTTGAATTCAAATTCAAAAAGTGCTATAAATTGCAAAGGGTTGCCTAGAAAACAACAGTTGGTCATTTGTGAATTGAGTTATTGAGCAGAGCCTTGATTATTGTGTGTCGAACGTTGATTCAACCCTTGAGTTCATGAGTGCTAGATTTCTAGATGGACACGATGGCAACAACTAACGACATTATAGAGATAACAGAAATGACCACTGAAGAGGCCTCACAGGCCCTGACTGTGGGGGATGCTCCAGAAGGTGTCGAGATTGTGGTAGAAATCTTGAAATCACCACGCATGCCAAGAACCAAGAAGGACAAACAAGTGATGGTTCCCGTACATGTGTCCTTGCGGAACCCATTGTGCACTAAGCTGTCAATGGAGGACAAAAGGAAGGTTGTCACCATAAAAACCGATGAAGAAGAAGAAGACTTGAACGATCTAATTATCGAAGATGATGAGGATGAAGGTATGGGAGAGGAAACTGAGCATGGACACCCCCCGACAAAGCTGCCCACCTATTTCCCACCATTGAAAGGAAAGGCTAGAGTGCCCAAGGACGTTGACAAAACCAAGAGCTCACTCTAGACTCCTCTCCTCCTAGAAAATATCATTTTTGAGGGCACACACCTCGGACGGGTTTCGAGCTTAAAATTCTAAGATTGGGACCTCGTTGACCACGAGAAATTCCCTCACATTGCAACCTCGTGCCTCATGAAGCCCAAGCAGAACACTGCGGCGGTGGTTATAGAATTAGTGCCACAAAAGTGGTTGTGCAGAGTGGAAAAGGTTGGGATATTGAACCTACAATGGGTGCTGCATTTCCACCTTGCCCCAATAACCATTTTCATCATCAGGCAACTGCTCGACATAGTGAATGATGCGCGTTTGTGGCTAGAGGAGCCCATCCCCATCATGGTAGACTTGATTCACCACATTTCCTAGATTCCATACAAAGGATAGGAACCCGCGGACATCTCAGAAGGGAAAAGCAGTGACTTGGTCATTGCGGAGGCCATGAAGAAAAAGTACAAGTTGGCAAAGAAGAAAAGGGGATACGCCATATCCAGTATCAATGACAAGGCAGTGAAAGTGGCAACCCAAATACTAACTGGTAAGGTTATGCAAAAGTGTCACGCAGATGAGGTACCCACACCAGTAGTTGCACTGGCTAAGCAGTGAGTGGAGGGGGTCCAGTTTAACTAGTCTGAGTTCCTCTGCAAGAAGTTTTTAGAGAATTGTCGCGAAGCTCAGGAACAGGGAAAAACGTTCCACTACACATGGCTTCTGTTGTCCATAGTGCTTGTGGCAGGGGAATTACTAGAGCATTGTCAATTCCCCATAATTGACAGAGATCTATTAGAGAACGCGAAGTATGCTTCACTCTGGACCACAAAGGATGCCACTAGGATCTGTGACAGCAAAATATTCTGGGTGTTCATGGAGAGGAACCTTAGAATGGGGATCAACTGTAAGTCGTGGTTGTCACCCACTGTCTACAATAGTCTTCAAAGTTTTGCAAAATCTAAAGCGAGCATCCATAGAATTTACAATAGAGCGCATAAGGACTCGACCAAACAATGGAGGAAGCTACCCTTTGTAGTGACCGATAATGTCATCTTTAGCATCCTAGAGACATGGCCACCAAAGTGGCATGCTCTAGACATCGCAGAGATAGAAAAGTCAACGGAACAGAGGAAGAAAGACGAGGCCAAGCTGCACATCGTATAGTTGGGAGAAAAGAGAAGGAAGGAGGCAGTGACAGTAGAAGTGCAGGTGGCATGGGACGCTGCAGAGACAACAACTGAGCATGAAAAGGCTATAGTAGAAGCATCAGAAACACAGGAAGCAGCCACAAAGGTGCGCGAGGGCCAAATATCGCCTTTGCATGGGCAAGAAGTAGAGGAAGAAGAGGGAGGCGCAGACCCACAAACTGTGTCAACACAGTTAAAGTGCCAACACCTAATTGAGCAGACAGGGTCACGCAAGAAGTTCAAGGCATCGAAGTTGTCTATTGACCCAATAACACTAACCGAGGGTGATCTACATGACATTAGCGAGACAGTGCACGATTTCACCTTTGAGGCCCTCCAAAATTTCATGTAGGTAAACCAGATTGTGTTGGGAGCCCTCAAAGCTCAGTTGCAGGAATTACTGGTGCGCCCTCCTTAGGCTGGTACCCTTTTGACCAATCTCGCAGTCAGACTAATGAGAATAGAATATATGTTGCACGCACAGATGACGAATACCATAGTGCTACCGGAAGGAGCACTATTGACAACAAATGAGGCCGACAGGCCTATGGTTAGTGCACTGGAGGGTCTTGGTATCAATATGGCTACACCCCCGCGAGATACCTTACATGTTTTTCAGGATGGGATAATTGCAGAGCTATGAGAGAGAGCCGCGCACTACAATTCATCAACGAGCAAAAAATCCATATGGAACAGTTAAGCTTGCAGCGTGACGAAGTGGTGTCATAGAATCGATAGCTCATATAGGTCATAGATGAAGCTTACCAAAGCATCCTCGAGATGCCCATCCTTGCAAACATACCAACAGAGGTGCACATCCACAGGTTAGTAGTAGGGGTGCGTGAGGTGCAGGAGGAAATGACAAGGGTTCAACTGGAGCTAAACCTTTAGGTCACTGAGCTGTGGTTAATGGTACAGATGTCCTACCCTTTGGAAGTCAGATAACAGTGCGTTAGTGCTATCACAACAGGACTGGATGAAATTGGCATTGCAGTGTGAGACTGCACCAGCATGTTGGAAGAATCATTTGAGGCCCTCACAAATCTGCAAGAGGACCCCAACATCCAGTGCTTAGGGATAGAGATGTGAGAACTCCAACAACAATATGTCAACGTCAAAGGAACTATGCATATGGTGGCCCTCACTTAGAGGCTCACACGGATGCAATAGGCTAAAGCACTGATAGAGCAGGTGTGGACATGGCATGACACAAGGAAGCAGTCCTAAAGGCATGCGCTAAGCCTTGGATCAACAAGGCCTTCACCATCATAATAGAAATTGAAAGAAAACTCACATACATGCAGGGGATGCACACACTAATACAAAGAAGCACTTCCGACACGGAGGTATCGAAACAACATATGCAGCAGATCCAGCAAGCAGTAGCTCTGTGCACTGCTGACCTTGCTGCAGTTCGAGAACACTTGGAGGGACTTCACACAAAGATCTCCACACCGACAGAGTGAGTCGAGGGCAAGTCATGATGTTTGTGTTCGCGGCATGTTGGGCATGGAATACCCCCAAGGCATGTTTTGGGTCTTAATGCCCAAGTTTTGACCAAATATTTTTGTAAAAGATCCACGAATTGCAAGCGTGGCACGCAAATGTATAATAGAGTCACAGGGTTGTCCACCCTAGTTTTTATAATGTAATGTCAGCTGAGTAGAGCTACCCATGGTCCGCGAAACATGGGATTGTATAAATAGAGTGAGGCTCTAAGTGTAAAAGATAACTAATAGAAGGAAAGCATGAGAAGTCTAAGTTATTGAGTCAAAGGGAAAAGTGTGTGTGTGGGTCATAGAGTAGGAGAAGGCTCTACAACTGAGCACGGAGAGGCCTAGTAGTCCGTAGTTGAGTGGACGAACCCCTGCAGCTGAGTGTGCAGGGCAGGTTAAGTGTGTAACCATTGGGAGAATCAATAAAGAGAAGTTTTGCTATAATTATGTGTATATAGGTGTGGGGGATTACGCAGTGCATTATGTTAGATATCATTTTGGGATTCAACTGAGTTAAGTAAGTCATTCAAACGTATGACCATTTCCATGAGAGGTAGTCGTCACTGACTAATTTCTCATGATTTTTGAATAGTTCACTTAGCACTCATTGCATCGGGTGATGCTCACAGGGGTGAAGAAGTGGGATTGAAACTAGTGAAAATGAATCACATAGCGTCAATCATCACTTCCGGGGCTTGCACCCGGTAACGAGGACTTCCCAGGAGGTCACCGATCCCAGATCTCCTTTGGCTCAAGCGCGCTTAACTGTTGAGTTTTCCCCACAATCAAGCCCACTTAGCTTGCTACCCCATTTGCAAAATCTTAGCAAGTATTGTGCCTCATGAACCATTCAATTAGAGATCCCTTGACTCTTTTTGAATTTAAGTATGGGGGATTACGCAGTGCATTATATTAGATATCATTTTGGGATTCAACTGCGTTAAGTAAGTCATTCACGTATGACCATTTCCATGAGAGGTAGTCGTAACTGACTAATTTCTCATGATTTTTGAATAGTTCACTTAGCACTCATTGCATCGGGTGATGCTCACAGGGGTGAAGAAGTGGGATTGAAACTAGTGAAATGTGGAGAACGAATGCATAGCATCAATCATCACTTCCGGGGCTTGCACCCGGTAACCAGGACTTCCCAGGAGGTCACCCATCCTGGAACTCCTCTGGCTCAAGCGCGCTTAACTGTGGAGTTTTTTTCCACAATCAAGCCCACTTAGCTTGCTACCCCATTTGCAAAACCTTAGCAAGTATTGTGCCTCATGAACCATTCAAGTAGAGATCCCTTGACTCTTTTTGAATTTAAGTATGGGGGATTACGCAGTGCATTATATTAGATATCATTTCTGGGATTCAACTGCGTTAGGTAAGTCATTCGCGTATGACCATTTCCATGAGAGGTAGTCGTAACTGACTAATTTCTCATGATTTTTGAATAGTTCACTTAGCACTCATTGCATCGGGTGATGCTCACAGGGGTGAAGAAGTGGGATTGAAACTAGTGAAATGTGGAGAACGAATCACATAGCATCAATCTTCACTTCCGGGGCTTGCACCCGGTAACCAGGACTTCCCAGGAGGTCACCCATCCCAGAACTCCTCTGGCTCAAGCGCGCTTAACTGTGGAGTTTTTCCCACAATCAAGCCCACTTAGCTTGCTACCCCATTTGCAAAACCTTAGCAAGTATTGTGCCTCATGAACCATTCAAGTAGAGATCCCTTGACTCTTTTTGAATTTAAGTATGGGGGTTTACGCAGTGCATTATATTAGATATCTAATATAATACACTGCGTAAACCCCTATACTTAAATTGGAATTTTACCATATTCTCAAACATTTGAACCCAATTGTTGATAGTTTAGCCAAAAAAAGGTTCCACTATGGAGCAAAGTAGCCTTGAAGTTGATAATAGTCTCAACATCTCTCCAATTCCCGTAATGCTTATGACAAGTTTTAACTATAGCCAGATGGATGGGGGTGTTTTTCTTCCCCATTATTGTATCTCAACGAGGTCTTCAAATCTCAAACATTGGATATATGACTCGCATAACCCTGGGGATTATTATGAAATGGATATGTGGCTCGTTTCCATGTCGCTCCTTTGCAAGGTGGCTTGTTTTAGAAAAAAAATGGGTATCGGGTTCCGACGATTTGCCCCTTTCAAGCGATGAATATTTACACTCTCTCATTGGTTCCTTAATTGGGTTAACAAGTGGCATGTCTCTTCATCTGATTCAAGGGAGGGGTGTCTTATCTATTTGTTCTCCCTTAGGTGGGATCAGGGTGGATCATCTCAGTTGCAAAGCACAGGACCTCGAGCAAAAGAATGAAATTAAGGCAGTCGTCTCACGCCATTTCTCTCATGTCAATTCTTTGTCCAGTTGATCTTTAGGTTATGGATATGGATTTTATGTTGATGTTTGGCTTGTGGAATAACTATGTCTATGCCTATATATCGAATTCTTTAGTTCCTCAAAGTATCGTTGTGTTCTCGTCTCATCCTGCTTATGAAGTTGGGGTTTTCATTGTTTACAATTTATATAGTTGGGTGTCTGATCTTTGGTATGCAATGGCAAACTCCTCTGACAATGTCAATGCCAACCTTGTTCTAGACAGGTTTTTGGATGCTTCTCAGGCACTACTAGTTTCCATTAATAAGCTCGAAGATATGGTCGAAAGGCAAAGGATGTCATTCCAGCTCTTCCTGGAAGTTAAGTTGCTTCGTCATTAAGCATAAATGAAATAAGTAGTTGAAGGTGTCAGCGAGGAAATGGATGCTCTTGGTGTCTGTCTATCTTGGAATTTTCAAGACTCAGAAACACACGGTCGACTTCAGGTGATGAAGGTCCTAATGTTACTACTGGAGGGAAATGAACTCGTCGTCAGAGAAGAAATGGTGTTGACGGCATCAACCACTGTTGACTTTCTGGACACGAGGTTTTGGATAGTGTCCCATGCATAAATGTTTTCTGATGATGTTAAGTGAGGTTTGTTTAATACTTGGAATCTTTTGTTGAGTCTACAGTGTTAATGCTTTTAGTATAAGATGGAACAAAAACCTTAAAGCTTGCACCCTTTTTGGACAATCTTTTATTATTGGAAATTTTGTATCTAAAATGATATGTAAGGGTTTTGGTCCCTGAGCCATATTTATTAATATGAAAGCCCTTACCCATTATGTTTAAAATAATAATAATAATAATAAGATAAATAGTAATTATTAAACATTAAAAGAAGAAGAAGGAGATGTTGTGTTTAAAATATAATTGAGATTGTTTTATGTGAAGTGTGTGTGTGTTTTTTTTTTCTTTTCGGAAAAGTTTACTCAAAAATCTAAGAGATGCTTTCCTATATTTATAAATGGCATATTTCATAAACTCTTTCATGCAAATTGTTGCATCTTACTTAGGGGATTTAAACTAAGTACTTATGGGCATTAAACTAGCCAAATACCCAACAACATTAATGACAATTGGTTGAGCTAAGTGTGTGTGTGTGTGTGTATTTTCATCATGAAGAAAGTTTGAATTTCTTCATTTCTCCCAAATCTACCTACAAGGGTAGCAAAAGGATTCCATCATTAGAAAATCCTATAAAAATTACTCATTGTCTATGATGACTCTACAACGAGACATACTCCCAAAGACTACAACTCTTGTCAAAGTATCCAGGCCATGCATATTTGACAATTGGAATCAACCAAGTTATATTCAACCAACCAAAACTAGTTTTACCTCATACACTAAGAGAGAAAAGGTGGTTTTGGCCCTTAATTGTACTTTCATCTATAGCCTTACCTAATCACTAGAGACTAGTTGAACAATGTTTTTTTCTTGTGTTAACCTAGTCAATGTTGTCATGTCTCACACAACACCCTATTGCAATTTAACCTTGTGCCAAGGAAGTTACGTGTGTGTATTATTATTTGATATTTTTTTTTTTTAAACAAATAAAATAAGCAATGAAAAAATATGTAAATATGTGTGTGTGTGTGTGATATTTACAAGTTTTATGCATTTCATTCATATTGAGAATTATGCCCCGTGTGAAGTGAATGTTAAACAAATTCCCTTTAATTCTACACAATAAATGTAGTTGACTTCTCTGAATGCAATAAGGGGACCATTGTTGACAAACCTCTAACAATTATTAAATATGCCCATAGTGGAATGCTTCATCATGAATTCATAAAGTCATTATACTTAGTTTAGGGGAAGTGAAAGGTTCATATCTGTCTTTGCCAATTTTAAAATGGGTTTTAGTATATTAATATAATGTTAAAGTTTGTAGCTTCTCACTCATCAAGCAAATGGGAACTTAAAATTTTTCTTCAGAGAGTATCCATATCAAAAGAAATATGGTGTAGTTGAGGTTTGATATAATAAGGATCCCCTTACTATGAATATCTAGTCAAATATAACTATGAGGGGACATATCTATCTCTCTATGTGTGTGTATGTGTGTGTAAGCACAAAAGGATGCATTCGACAAGTCAAGGATGACATTACCAATGTCACTATCATGAGGAGTCCTAATTCTAATGTTGAATTTACTCTATATATGTTTGCATCTGACCTATCTCTCATTGTGCTTTTATCTAAAAAAATGATGTTGAAGGCTATGAGTGCCAAATATCTTTTATGTGCACTAACTTATAAGAAGTTGAGTTGAACTATCCACCTATCGATAACATACCTTTGCAATCTTCAAGGCCATTAAACACTTCTAACCGTACATCCTTGTGAATCATACTAAGGTTGTGATCCCTCATCCAACAATTAGGAATCTCTCCATACAAAAGAATTAGGGAAACATAGAAAAAATCAGATAGTGTGCAAACAAGGCTTATGGCGATTGAATATAGGGGTAAGAACCTATTCGATAAACCTAGATGGGAAAATGAAATAGTCATGCTTACTGATGAAAATCCATCCTCATCTCCTGAAGAGGCTTGTGATATGAGAACCTGAGATATTCCCTTAATCATGAAATATGTCGTGATCACCTCAACATTAGAGAAAAGAAAGAATTGTTGTTAAAATCCACTTGATATGGCCCAATCAATGGTGTCTTGTTCATAAGCAGTGTCGTTGGGGATTTTACTAACATATTTGGGGAAGAAAAAGGATGATGTAGTTTTGAAAGACACTTACAATGGCCCCATTAGAGGGCATTGTACATATGAAAAGATAACCCACAAAAATTTAAGAACATGGTGTTGTCGACCTACCTTGTTTAAAGATTCTCATGCTAATGCTAAAAAATGCAAAATGTGTTAGTTCGGGGTTAGAAGAGAGAAAAAACCCTCTATACCATTACATCCCATCATTATTGATAGGCCTTTTTAGCAATGGAGCCTGGACGCAATCAAAGAGATAACCCTCCACTCTTCCAAATAGCATAAGTATATATTGACTACCACTTGTTACTTCACCTAATGGGTTGAAGCCATTCCTCGCACATAAGCAAACAAAAAAATAGCTCCCCAATTTTCCTTGAATAACACATTATCACAAGGTTTGGGATGTTTTTAACGATTGTATTTGATAACACATCATGTTTTTCATATGTTCATATATCGAAGTTTGCACTAGAGAAAAGGAATTATTTTTAGGTACTCCACCAATTATTACCCTTAATGGAATGGAGTGGAAAAGACGGTGACTAGCAACTAGAGGAACTAGCACAATGTTCTTTCCAACACATTATGAACCAACTGAGTCACACCCACAAATGCACTGCGAACTTCTCCTTTTTACCTAGTATATGGACAAGAAACCATCCTTCCCTCCAACATTTTCCTTCAATTCAGTTAGCACAATATGTGTAAGATGTCATTTCTCCCCCCATGCAAAATTGAATTGATACATTACTTGAGCTTGAGAAAGAAAGGAACAAGTCTAGAAATAAATTAATTACCCATCAATTGAAGAACTAGGACAATGCTCCTTCTAACACATTATGGTCTAATAGAGTCACACATAAAAATGTGTTAGGAACTTCTCCTAGACAGGAGCCATCCTTCCCTCCAACATTTCTTCCTTAAATTCAATTAGCACAATGTATGGAAGATGTAATTTCTTCCCCTATGCAAAATTGAATTGATACATTACTCAAGCTTGAGGAAGAAAGGAATGGGTCTAGAAATAAATTCATTGCCCATCAATAGGTGGTGAAAATATGGTTTGACGAACACGAGACCAATACTAAAGAGTTTAATGTGCGAGAGTTAGCCCTAAATGGGTATAAATTTAAAGAGAAAAAGAGGAAACACTCTAAGTTTTAACACATGTAGCTGGGAACATACCAAATCATTGATAAGATTGGTGTTGGAACTATAGAATTTATAGTCCAGAGGGAGAGCCTAATCATCTCCCCATCAATGGTCATATCCTAAATACTTTGTCTGGGTGAGATTTTTTTTCTTTATATTATATTTTTATCTCCATTATTTCCATTTTGCTCTTTTACTACATTCTAATTGAATTATCTTTCAGTGATTGCTTAAATTTTGGAATGTGTAGACAAATCAACATGCATGTTGACTAATTAGAATCCTTAACCTGCACTACAAGCATGGCACTTTTCAATGATTAAAGGTCACAATGATGCATATATAGCTACGAGAAAAAGGGGCACTTCCTTTGGTTTCTTGATTAAGATAAGAAAGTTAACTTGTCCATTCAATAGAGTTTCAAAAATGGCCCTCACACTTTAAATAATACTCACAACATCTTTTGAATACATGTTCCACTACATAATTTTAATATTTCAAAATTCAAAAGGTGCATATGTTACCCCTACTTAGTTAAACATAATCTCAATTTCATATGTGTAGGTTTTAACCCTGTACAGAAATTACCTGCATACGAATTCTAAAACACAGAATATAAAAAATGCGAGAGCATAACACATAAAACACATATACACAGAGATTTTCCCCTGGATCCCAAAACTGAGACTACCATCTTGATTTTTCATTATGTTCCTTTCAATGTTACAATACATATTTATACATGCCAAAGCATCCAATACCATGGACCGAAAACCATTTCGTCCAAAAAACATGTGCGAAAATTCATGCACAACACCATAGATGGGACCCCATAAAGTGGGGTTACAGGTGCCCTTCAAACCCCCTGTTAACTACATGGAAAGAATATAACACAACTCAACATTCTCCCACTTGTTGTTTCTTTCCACAGGGGGCCACAAGAGAGCTTAGTCAGTTTCCCAGCCCTGAAATGCCCATTGTCTCTCTACACCAATAGAACTTCTTAGAGCTCATAGATTTTGTCAATGCATCTGCAGTATTCTTCAAAGTGTCCACCTTTACCAACAACACCTTTTTGTCTTCTATTATAGCCCTCACAAAGTGATACTGAGCATCAATGTGCTTTGTCTTTGAATGATATGCAGGGTTCTTTGGCAAGAAAATTGCACTTTGGCTGTCACAATCTATCCTTATAGCTTCCTGTACTGACCCCATACTTGAACACAATCTCTGCAACCAAACTGCTTCCTTGCTTGCATGAGTGGCTTCCATGTATTCTGCCTCTGTAGTTGATAGTGCCACTACAGATTGCTTCTTACTCATCCAACCGACTGCACCTCCAAATAGGTTAAACACATACCCACTTGTAGATCTTCTCTGATCCAGATCTCTAGCCCAGTCTGCATCAACAAAGCCACGAATATCCAACACTTTGTCAAATCCTGGTCTTCCTTGGTAGCACAAACCATAATCACTAGTTCCACGCAAATACTTGAAAACCCGCTTCACTGTTGTCCAATGCTTCTTTACTGGTTTTGACATAAACCTGCTCAATACTCCCACTGCATGTGCAATGTCTAGTCTAATACAGACCATTGCATACATTAGGCTACCGACTGCACTTGTATATGGAACACGGGACATGTCCTCTTCCTCTTCTTGTGTCTTGGGACATTGTTCAGCAGATAACCTCACACCTACAAGAATAGGAACCTTCACTGGTTTACTATCTTGCATATTAA
>APFE031594605.1:0-15806 GCA_000404065.3 Pinus taeda | reverse complement strand
TATTTCTCTAAGTTTTTTGCAATAAAAGGAGCCTATCGAATGCATACAGCTAGTGCTAAGAAATTGTGAAAATGAAAAGTTTTGAAATGCCTTTTCAATCATTTCAAATGCCTAGGATGTTTTTGGATGTAATTAACCTTTGTTCAAGCTTGATCTGACATTTGGTGGGATTTCAAAGCATTAGAGAAGGTTTTAAACTAAAACCCTAAAACTGTGGTTTTTTGTAAAAATATCATCCCCAACAAAACCAAAAAATCATGTTATAGAGACAAAAATTAGGGTTTATGAAATGAAAACAAAAAGGCAGTGAAAACCAGAACAAATGAATGCAGAGTTAGGGCATATAGTAGCATAGGATTAAAAGGGAAAGCAACCAAATAAGGAGGCAGAGGATAGCAACAAAGAAACAAATTCTAGGGTTCAATACTTGAGAAAACCTCACACTAGAGTTACCAATAAGTTGAGGCTAGGCTTCAAAGTTAAATTCAACCATAGAATGAAAAAACCAATAGTCATTGATGAAGAAGAAGATGTAGAACCTTCCAGGGGTGAGAAGAAAGCAACAAAAAAGAGGAAAGCATAATTTGCAGAAAGAAAGAAATAGGGAACCCTAACAATTAGCAAAGACATTCAAGAAAGTGGCAAAAGGGTTATGAGATTAAAAAAAAAAAACAAATACAAGTTGAAGATGCTTTCTCAAATTGTTGAATCCATGGGAGAATAAGCAAATCTGCGTTTTTGGTGAAGCAGTGTCTTGAGCTAAGAATAGGGGAATTTATTTTGTTGTAAAAACCCTAATTTTGACTAATATATTTCATGAAGTTTTTTGACAATTTAGCCAACATACTCAAGGGCTGAATGATGATATTATACAAAAAAAAAATGGATTGTAAGCACACAGATGAATTCCCTATTGTTTAGGTCAAATAGTCAACAACGAAGAGAAATGGCAGCACTCAATCTTTTCTATTTTAGTCACTATCTTGAAGCGCAGTTGAAAAGGAATTTTAGAAATACAAAAGAGGTTGTTTTTTGTAATGGGGATATTTAAAAAAAACTCTATTATTTTCTATCCAACTATCATGGTTTGGAAAATACAAAGGAATCTTTGAGGCTTATTTTTCCAAATTTTGTAATTTTATTTTTCCCTATTTTAGTCATTGTTTTCAAAATAATTTTCTGAATATATGGACATGAGTTTGGAGGGAAAAAAAAAAACCAAAAAATAAGAAACATACCAAATAAAAAAACTCCCCTCCATTTTCTAACATCTATCATGATTTGAGATATTCAGATGTATCTTTGAGGCATATTTTTCCATATTTTTCAAAATTATGTTTTCTATAAAAATGCCAAGTCAACAACTAAAGGCCACCTCATCAATTCGACTTTGAGATCAGATATTAAAACACCCTTGATTATTTCAAACAGTGATGAAGATGTTTCCAGATCCATTTCTTATGGATCTTGAGGATTAATGTAATTAATAGTTTACAGAAATTGTGGATCTGAAACCTATATAGTACTTCTATAAATTAAATGTAAAAGGAGGACAAAAGGTTGGATTCTAAGAAAAAGAAGTATATTTTGTTGTGTGTTTGTCAAATTATATGATTTTAATAGTGCCAAGACCAGAAGATCTTTATTATTGATACATACATTCTTGTGATGGTTTTCCTAGTCTTTGCTCCTTCAAGTTCCAGTTTTCCTTCTATGTGATACTCATTTTATGTTTATATTCTTATGTTTAAATAAAGGTAATGTGATAGAATTCATTGATTTAATCCTTTTTTTCATATATTCTATGCATTTTCACTCTTTCTTCTAAAGCTACTAGGATTCATGTTTCATGCCCTTATAGTGGATTATCATTTCTATATTCTATTGTCATCTCAAATGATATTTTGATAGGTCTAGGGTCTGCCATACCCTACCTCTATCCATCTTTCTCACACAATCATGTCTTGGTAATTGCATCTAAAACCTAGTTTGTTGACTCCATTTCCCAATGGATTAATTTCCTCATACCCAACCAAACTCTATTTCGACACAAGTCTACTAAAGATCTAGCCATTATTTGAAGATACAACTAGTTTCTAAGCTTAGTGATTAGGTTTTCAGAGAGAGAGCTCTCTAGATTGAAGGGGCTAGCCTTTAATCTACAAGCTCGGTTTTACAAAGATGCCTTAGGAATTTCTCTCTCATAGCCAAGAGGAATTTTTGAGTGCTAACACTAGGTTTGTGCATTACTACTTGTTTATGTGATGCATCTTTGTGGGAACATTCTAGAGATGTATAAATTGAATCTATATAAGTGGTTGTGCTCAAATATGGAAGGAAAATGGTCTGTGATGCTTAGTATTGATAAACACATTGTGCTTGATGCTTAAAATGATAAATAATCCACATCACAATAATGCCTAAGCTATAGAGCCAAGGTTGAATCTTAATCTGAATAAAATGCTCAATTGTTCCAAAAATAATACATTAATGAAATAAATTAACTGTATGAGAAGCTACAAAACCATAACTAAAGACAAGAGATATTGAATTGAACCATTAAAAGAAGTGGGTTCTGAGACCCTTTTTTATTGATGTACAATTTACATAAAATGCCCTTTGTTGGGAAGAGGGGGTTATTGTTTGCAAGTCTTGCATTCATTTACGATTTGGTGTGCCATAAGGCAAGCATGCTTTCAACATGGTGGAGGGTTACCCATATGCCAGGGCGCCAACAAACCTTGACTAATTGACTTCTAGCCTTGCATTTGCAGCAGCCTCCATTACCGCCATAGGGAATTTGGTGATGAGGACTACATGTCCATGCAAGTATCCAAATGCCCTAACAATCCTAGAATGGTGTCATGGAGCTGCTGGTAGACTTGACATGGATTCAAGCACTATTGGCATGTAGCAAGAGAGATGGGAACCTCTTGGAAGCTCTCGCTAAGCCTGTGATAAGTAATGAGCATCGGAACGCCTGTGCCACCATGCGAGGAATTCCCTACCTGCACGCAGGGAAGGCCCACAGGCTGGAAACCTATTGATGAAACTATCATGGAATCTTAGGAGGGGTAGCACCCTAGAGCACACTAGTAAACCCTTAGCATCAACATTGAAGCTTGACCTTGATCTGGAGGTCTTCCAGACCTCTAAAGTAGAGCCATAGTTGGAAAAATCAGCTTCAAGGAGACTGCGTAGTAGTTGAGTTCGTCTTTAGGGCGATCATGGAGGTCCCCTTTTACTTCATTGCTTTAGGTAGTGCTGAAGTATCTTGAATAGGTCGTAATAGACTAGTGAGGGACATGGATATGTTGCGGCACAAAGGAGAAAATCTCCAACCTTATAAAATAGATTAGATAAGCTTAATCCCTTGCGGATTGGAACCATGGGCAAAATGGTTCCCTATTAGAGGAGATGGATTCTCCTTGTGTGTGATTGGCTGGGAAGAGTGTTGACGTGGCCTGGAAGGTTTACCCCAGAGGGACGCCGAAGACAGTAGTGGGAAATCGCTGAGAGGAAATCAGTGAAGATATGTTGGTGACCACGCAAGCCCAAAAGCTACGCAATTGGTCAAAGGTGGCCCCATTGAAAATTCGTCTCGTTAGCTCCAAGCCAAAGCATTCACTAAGGTGCGCCAAGCTGATAGGAGTGGGATGACAAGACAAACTACTTGTTCCCAGTGGTGTTACCATTGGTGGGTGGGTTGGCCCACAACCCATGTAATCCTGGGACATCACTAAAGACACAAGCGAAGGAGATGAGGATGACACCATCATAGCAGGTACACTCGAGAATATTTCAAATGAGGTGTAAGTGGTAAGTGTCAGGAAGGAACAGAGCGGGTGGATCCCACCCAAATTTGATAGCCCGAAGGAAATCACCTGACGTGATAAAAAGGGGCACACAAATTAAATGTCGAGATGTGAGTGTCGGCCCATGTAAGAAAGCATGTGCCAATGGGAACACACTAGGAATACCCCACATAACATGTCTCCCCTCCATGTTCATCTCGGAGGAATGTAAAGGGACGCAAGGTGGAAACACCAAAAGATGGTTGTCGAGCCACACAGTGCCATTCTAGCGGGCCTCAAGTTGGTAGTCGTGTTAGGCCTTAGGGTATTGAAAGCAATTATCCTGCACTATTGATCATGCAGATCAATGATTGGGAGTTGTTTTGGGGGCATGCCTCTAAACCCATAAACTACTTAAGGGTGGTATCAGAGTCATCTTTGGAACCCGATGGTTTTCAAATAACAAATCGATGCAAAGCAAAGGGTTGGAGGACCTTTCTCTCTCTTCCAGAGGGACACACGGTAGCGTTTGAATGGCTCATAGGAGCAAACATCAGCATGACATCATTCCATTTTCCTAAACCCAGAATAATTCAACACTACACAAAAAGGATCATCGAGATGACATGGGAGTTGTCAGAGATAGCTCACCCTGTTAGGAATTTAATTGGTTGGCGAGCGTAGTGGGTAGACCCATTTGATAGCCTAGCCTAGTAGGAATTCCCTGGCGGAGGTAAGTGGACGCAGCTAAGGAATCTGTTAGAAGACGAGGCACCCAGACATGGAGGATCGACAGGAAACCATGTGGAAAAGGTTGCGACCAATGAAGGTGAGGACTAGCGTCCCAGCGGGACATGTTGACTCGATGGTATAACCTCGACAAGCGTGTATGGGACACAAGTTTATTGCATCGGGATAGAAGGCTACGGGATAAGTGCTAATCCTCAGTCACTTCAAGTAGAAGAAGACCAGGGGAGTAAATAAGTTTGAATGGGTAAAGAAGTATGAAGGGGATGGGAGGTTTAGGGCTTAGCCTCGACCTTTGGTCGTTTCATAGAGAACAAGACCATTGGTGCCGAGCCAGTCACAAAGGAAACTTAGCTCACTGAGGGCTTAATAGGATAAGTGCCTATGGGATTAGATGGTGGTCACCTGGTGACTCTGGGAAACTACTAGGATTGATCCCAATGGTGGCAGAAAGCACCAAACCAAAGGCAGTTGCAGCAAGAAGAAAGAAAAAATGTATATCCAATTCTTTCAATGAGATAGAAGGGGAATTCCTACTAGGCTAGGCTATAATAATAATAATAATCATCAGTATATATGGTAGGAGATTAGGTGTTATTGTTATAGGGTTATAGGATAGTGTGAGGAGTTGTACCAACTCATATTTAAGGGAATGGTTGAAAGAGAGTTGTTAAGGAGGTTAGGGATGATGAAGGTGAGTAAATCTATCAATCATCCCTAAAGATAATTAAATGCAATATGGTACTACATATAAACCAAACATAGTGTCAATTGGAGATTACTAGGATTTGAATATCATTTCGTAAGTTGCAAACTTGCTTAAATAATATGAGCATTTTTCCATGGATTTTATAGAGATTAATGGAATCAAAAGAGAATTAGGGGAGAGGAAAATCAAGTTGAACCAAATTTCAAACTAATCAAGAAGTGGTCCTATGTATTTTCGAGTGAGGAAGAACTTAAAGGAGGAAATAGACAAGATGTTATTTATTTAAATATTATTTTTCTAGAAAATTAAGAGTGGATTACCCTGATTGTAATTATGGATAACAAAACAAGAGAAAGGATATGTGTCTATGTGGATGTCAAGGGATTAAATGGTTCTTTTTTCCATGACACTTTCTTGATCACATTAAATGTTTAGGTGCTTGACCATGTTGCGAGAAGGAAACCCATCAATGGGTTATTAGGGTATTATCAAGTAGAAGAAAACTTTTACTACAAAATGGGGTCTAGACAATGTCATGCATTTTCGACTAAGGATGTCCCTACAATGTTTTCTAAAATGGCCATTATAGCATTCAAATAATACATTCATAAATTTTTGGAGGTCTATCTAGAAGCATGGATAATGTACAACATACTCAAAGACCACGTAGCCATTGGGGCTTATGTTTGAGCAATATTCATTGTCACGTATTTCTTTCAGATTGAGTGCATTTTTGGGATTCATTTTATTACATTATTAGGGTATATTGTATGTGGAGATGGTGATCTCATTGCATCTACTAAAATTGTTATTTTTGTGAACATATTGGCTTCTACAAACATGCTTACAATGTGGTCCATACTAGGCCATGTATACCTAGTGTTGGTATATAAACCCACCTCACTTTAAATGAATGTAAATTTGGTTAGATTAACATAGAAAGAGATACTGTGATTGACTATGTCCAACAGTTCCTCATCTAATGATCGAGGTTCATTTTATCAACCTATCCTCTTCCTATAAATAAGGATTATGCATTAGTGAAATACCTTCATTTATTCATTTGTCATCATCATTTTATATATTATTTGTAAATAAGGAAAATGAATTTGTGATAAAATAACAAAGCACCATGGAGTGAAAAAACTTTTGTGATTAATAAGATCAGTCTTATAGTGTTTCTATGGTGAGTTTTCCTCCCAAATCCATGTGTTCATTATTTATGTCTATTTTATTGATTATAGTTATGCTTACATTTGTTTATGAATTATAAGTATATATTAATAATTTATGTTTGTGAATGGATATGAGTTGTTAAATTGATAATATTAGGCTTGGAATATGCCAAATTTAGCTTATAACATGTCAAGTTTAGGAGTTTATTGAGGATGGTTATAATTTAAGATCAACACTTGTGGGGAATTCCACTTGAACTCTTAAACCCTATGGCAACTCAATGAATCATATCAATTATGTGTGTATTTGGAGAACTCCAATCGAGTTTTAGAGGGTAAGTTCAAGGAATTTGATTATTGCAAGTAATAATTAGAAGAAGTCATGTTTTAAAGACTTTTAATAAAACCTTGAATAACTATTCTACATGATCATTGTAGGATAATACTAATAAATATTTATACAAGGTTTCATACCATGCAAATTTTTATTGGACATTGTTTATCAAGCCTTAGTTTTTAAAGATTTATTAAACCAAATTTAAGAGAGTTGTTTCATTACTAGGATGGCCTAGGGCTAGTTTTTGTGATTAGGAACTTCTACATATTGTCGTCATAATTAGAATAGCACAAAGCATGAAAATAGAAAATGTTTAGATAGCTCCTTTAATGAGTGTCAAATATCATAGAAGCCATTAATATGAACCATGTTATGTTTGAAGGAGTGAAACACTGCTCACCCCCTACCCCTCAAACACTAATCACCAAGAAATATAATATGATATCATCTCTCCCACCAAACAATTATGTAGAAAACTTGCAAATTAATTAAAATCTCTAATAAAATAAATCCAAGAGTCAATACAAGAATATATAGAAATATTTATTTATTAATATCAAACCCTTGAGGTAGGGTAACACCATACAATCACTCCTTAAGGAAGGAGATCACTCCACAAGCCATCATTTGTCAATACAAAACTGATACTTCACATCTCTTCCCTTCCTATATCGGACTATATATAATGTTCTAAGATACAAAACCTTACCAAACTCTAACCAATTTATGTATTAGCTATAGCCCATTTATTTAACTAACTAATTAATTGTGGTCACTTTTCATAATGAAGGTCAACCACTTACCATCATCAATAATGTGGGTATCCACTTGCGGGCCTTATTTACTAAACTAACCAAACCACTTGTGGTCCCCTTTTACACATTACACCCTTTGGTACCTCCCAATGTACCCCATACTATCTACCCCTGGGTATACTACATTCCACCCCCCTTAAGCTTGTTTTGTCCTCGAAACATGAGAACACAAATAATAGGACTTACTAAAAATAGTAGTCCACTGGTAGCATGTGTGTGCATCCATCCATCGAAGAGAAAGACGACCACTATGTCTATCTACTACCTCACTCGCTTGAGATGGAAACTAGTTCTTGTGGTGCCCATGTGGAGATGTGTCACCAGTAGCTCACCCTACCTCTTTGTGTCTTCTAGTTGTCGTCATCCTGGTTGTTAATCATGTGCCATCTTATGGTTTGTTTTCTTGTTGGGTGGTGCAGGTGCTCACATTTGTTAGAATTTTTCAGTGGAAAGTGTCTGCATTAAATCATGGTCAAGTGAATCCCACTATATTATAGCCTCATATCTTAAAGTAAAACATAGGGGAGTTGTTCGAAATGGCCCTTTTGACTTTCTTTTTTTATGTATTCTTCAAGAATAGGGCTATCATCCTTTCCTATAAAAAAGCATCTTGCTATAACCCCTAAAATAGAATGAGGGTTTTGAAGAAAAAAACTTACTTTGGAAAATAATTTAAAATGGCCACAACTTTGTCAGTATGGCTCAGAATTCTTATTATAATAGGTTTTTAGAAATTGAAAAACAATTCTGCATCTCCTCGTGTGATTGGAATCAAGATCTGGGCACCCTGAGAACTTAGATCCATGTTGCAATTGTTCGTTCGTCACAATTTTTTTTGAAAAAAGCATCTTGCTATAACCCCTAAAAATAGAAAGAGGGTTTTGAAGAAAAACAATTTACTTTGGAAAATAATTTAAAATGGCCGCAACTCGGTCAATATGGCTCAGAATTCTTATTATAATAGGTTTTTAAAAATGGAACAATAATTCTGCATCTCCTTGTGTGATTGGAATTGCAATTGTTCATTCGTCACAATTTTTTTTGAAAAAATCGTTGACTTTAAATCAGCGAGATCTCTGCCATCTAAACTCCAATTCAGAGGATTTTTTTTATTATTAAAATCTCTGATAAAATAAATCCAAAATTCAATACAAGAATATATAGAAATACTCCTTTATTAATACCAAACCCTTAAGGTAGGGTAGCACCATACAATCACTCCTTAAGGAAGGAGATCACTCCATAAGCCATCACTTGTTAATATAAACCAATAATTGAAATATCTTCCCTTCCTATCTTGGACTATATATAATGTTCTAAGATCCAAAACCCTAACAAACTCTATCTATTTTATTTGTTAGCTATGGCTCATTTATTTAACTAACTCATTAATTGTTGTCCATTTTTATGAAGGTCAACCACTTACAATCATCATTAATGTGGGTAATCACTTACAAACCTTATTTACTAATATAACCAAACTACATGTGGTCCCCTTTTACATATTATACCCTTGAGTACCTCCCCGTGTACCCTATATTATCCACCCCTGGGTATACTACATTCCACCCCCCTTAAGCATGTTTCATCCCCAAAACAAGAGAAAAACATAAATAATATGATCTACTCAAAAGAGTAGTCCATTGGTACTATGTACGTGCATCCATCCATCCAATGGGGAGGTACCCCATATTATCTACCCCTAGATATACTACAAATTAACACACAAAAATTTCTGAAATGCAATAACTTATATCTAGAATCTACACACACAAAAAATTGGTTTCAAGCATTGTTGATCTTAAAGGACACTCGCACATAAAATTTAGTTGGTAAAAATTGTTACATCTATAGTTATGGAGATGCCTACCCTAATATACAAAAAAAAATAAAAAAATGTATAATAAAGCATCACTATTTGTAAAGTGAAAATTCATAATAAGATCATATGAAAGTCAATCATGAACCTATATAAACATAATTATGAAGAAAAAATGATTAGGAAAATAAAAACAAAAACACTCTAAAAGTTTAATAACACAAACCAATGACATTAAAAGGATCTTTGAACTATGAAGGGTAAGAAGTTTTATCAAATGGAAAGGTAAGGAACTTTCTCAAACTCTTGCTTAATAACACAAACCGGTGACATTAAAAGGATCTTTGAACTATGAAGGGTAAGAAGTTTTATCAAATGGAAAGGTAAGGAACTTTCTCAAACTCTTGAGTATGAGTAACATTATAAACTAGTTTCTTTCAGGTATAATATTTCCAAATTTAAGCTTTTGAGATTTGTATTTTGTTGAAAGATAGTTTTTGGATCCATCGCACAAGATTTAGAATTTTTCAACATTTCAAACCTTCTTGTGAAATTCATCCTCAAAATAAAAGCAAATGTGAAGAAATATGACCATGCAAAATAAAAAATACTAAAATTTAAAACTATTAATTAATTATTTTACTGTCCAAATTCTTTAATATTAAGTATTTGTTAATCAATGTTATTACGTAAATTAATTATTATAATATCAATATTAAAGACTAGTTTTATATTAAAGAAAAGATATTAATGTATGTAAGAATAATATATTAAATAATTTAATATTATATTTTTTTTATGATATTCATTGGCATTAATTTATTAATATAAAATCATGTTATTATTTATTAGCTTTAATATAATATTTTTTAATATAATATAGGTTAATATTTTTGTAATTATTGTTAATATGTTATTTAAAGGTACATTTAAGGAGTCAATAATTAATTATTAGTATATGGATTAATTATAAATATTAATACTTAATAATTAGTCTATACATTAATTAATAATATATTTACACGTAAATACATTTAGCAAGGGATGGCTCTTGAGGTGAGGATGGGAATCCCGTTTTCATTGATTCATCTCTATTTGGGTTATTAAGTTGTTTTCCTAAATCAATAGCGTCTAATTTTTTTGTGGTAATGGTCAATTCTAGTAAGGATACTTGTTTTTTGAATGCAAATGTGATGTTTTGTCTTTAGGGATTGTTCTTCAAGGGCAGAGGAGTGGGAATGATTATGTTTTATATTTGCACAATGTTATTGGATTTTTTGTCTTTAGGGATTGTTCTTCAAGCGTAGAGGAGTGGGAGAGGAGTGGGAATGATTATGTTTTATATTTGCATAATGTTGTTGGATTCAGAGTTTGATGGAATGGCCAATTTTTCCTACATAAGGTTTACCGCATGAACAAGGGATTAAGTATACACCTTTTTGATCGGTGGAGTCAATAGGATCTTTGATGGATCTAAGGTGGCCACGAATAATGTTTATAGGTTTAAAGGTAGTGGTAATGTTTTTCTTTCTAAGGATATGAGCAATTTTATCAATGGTTCCCTTAATGTAAGGGAGACAAATTTTGGAAACCATTACAAACTTTGTTATGTTAAAATGAAATAAACATACATAATAACAACTCAAAAAAGTCGCATGTAGAATAGAAGTGATAGGATGAATAGTTAAGACACCTCCTTTGTGAAAGTTATCAGTTCAAAACCCTGTGGATCTAGTTAACAAAAAGAAAATTAAATTTAAAATTAAAATGTACTGTTAAGACTCTCCTTGGGTGAAGAATCACCTTGTGTGAAGAATCATCGGTTCAAAATACCAAAACCCCATGGATCTCGCTGAGCTTTTAAATGCATATTATCTTATATTTCCTCACATCATGATTTTTTTCCAATGATTCAAGTCAACTAATTCTACCAGCCCAAAACGATCAAGTAATCTCAAAGCAGTTTTCTCATCATTATTGGATCAAATGTTATCTATCAAACTTTAACCATACAACTTCCATAAAACCTAAGAAAAATATTCATGTGACAAATGAGCCAAAAATGTTGATGGTTTTATACTCGACATAGCGCATGTTTCTAATTAGTAACTAAATTGATTTGAAATGCCTCAATTGTATTGAAAGATTTATCTATCAAACTTTGACCATACAACCGCCATAAAACCTAAGCAAAATATTTGTGACAAATGAGCCAAAAATGTTGATGGTTTTATACTTGACACAGCGCATGCTACTAATTAGTAACTAAATTGAATTGAAATGCCCCAATTGTATTGAAAGGCTTTATTGAATGCATCTTCTTCATAGTGCATAGAGGTTGCCTTCCACCCTAAGTTCACCCAATGGGTTAGAGATCAGAAAGCGTACTAAGGAAAGTAAATCATGACTTAATATTTATCACTAAGAATTTCAATGGCTATATAAATTGTAACATCAGTGTTATGAATTCAATGGCACCCATCTCACGTAACTTAAGGGATCATTGGAAGCCAAAGTTCTGACAATAATATTGTTTAATTTCTTTCTTCAACCACTAAAAATGTAGTGGCCTTTGTCACATAGCAAACCTTTGTTCCATATTTGAAGCCTACATGTAATATTGAAAATGTAGCTAAAGGAGGTCTTTTCGTCAGTGCCTTAGCAAGTAAAGGCTTCGAATTTTTTTTCTCTAACAGGAATACGAATTGTGATGAATTGATTTCTAGTTCGCTGGAATGGTTATCAATAGACAACATGCATAGTGTTTGAACTTTAGTTCGTTGGAGTCTTCTTCACATAGACTATAGGATGAGGTGGTAGAGACAAGTCTAGTAAAGGACGAGTTAAGACTACAGAAACAAGTTCAATTAGTAGCATGAGTTAAGACTTCAAAGACAAGTGAAGAGAGGATGAGTTAAGTCCTCAGTTAACTTATTTCACAACTAGAGGAAATCAAGGAACAACTCAAGCTAGTTAACTAAGAACTAATCCTAAGTGTAACTGAGATTTTCTCTAATTAACTAGCGAGGAAACACGTTGCACTTGTGTGAACAATCATTTACACTTGGCCTCCTCACATGCATCAAAGATCTACTTAGGAAGAGAAGAAAGAAAGCACAATGTTGGATAATTACTTTGTTGTTAGCAGAGTGCCTTGGTTGAGGAGTGAAGATCAAAATTCGAAGAGCAGAAGCCGGGACTAGTTTCAGTAAGAAACAATTGTGTGTGCACGCTGAGATCAAGAGGCAAGGTTGAGAGCATCTTCTCAAGGCCAAGAGAAGTGATCAAGGAGGAGGCCAAGAGAAATTTTGGAGCTGAGATTTATTTCTCAGAAGCTATTTGCTAGTTGCAGTAGCAGTGTATTGGATTTGTAAGAGATATATTTGCTTAAATAACAATCAATAAAAATCCCACAATAGTGACTGCAAGTTTTCCCATCTAGGTTTCCTAGGTATGTGTGCATGTGTTTTTATCTCAACTATTTTTCACTACAAGTTAAATGTTAAGAAACTTTATATCTTGCTGAAAGTTAAACTTCGTTTCAGTTTTAGTTGCCTTGATTTTCAATAGATTCATCTAAGTAGTTGCAAAGTTCAAGAAAATTAACATGGTATTAGGGCCACGCACTATATAAAAACTAGCACTAAGATTGTTTAGTCAATAAAAAGTTCAATTTAGTTAGTAGGCTTGCGCTAGAGTTTGAAAAGCAATATTTGGATAGTGGTATGTGGATCCAAGGACTAAGGGACTGACTTCTGATTGGATATGATTGGATGGTCCTTTGACTGACCAATACCTTTCTCCTTCCCTTAATGGGAAGAGCTAATCCAGAGATAGATGTTTCCTTGACTTGCTCACCTTACCTAAACTAGCAGGAGATAATATTAGCACCTTACCTAAACTATCACTTGCTCACTATTTAGAGGGAGCCTCCTCTAATTTCTGCTCCCTCTATATAAAAACCAGCACCAAGATTAGTCAGTAAAAAGCACAATTCAGTTAGTAGGCTTGCGCTAGAGTTTGAAAAGCAATATTTGGATAGTGGTATGTGTATCCAAGGACTAAAGGGAAGATCACTATTTAGAGGGAGCCTCTAATTTCTGCTCATTAAGGGAGCAGATTTTAGTGTTGTTGGAAGATAAGGGTGCTAGAATTTTCGAAGTACCCACAAACTACGCTTACATATGCCCAACAATTAATCCAACATAACAAGAATGACACCAAGGTCGGGAAAATCAATCTTGAGGGGGTAAAAGATCACATTAGCCCTCATCTCAATGGAAAAACAATAGCAAACGATATGTAGAAATCCATCTTGACTTTGTATCAAGGATCCAATGATGCCAGGCAGTTTTCCTGAAGAATGAGCCAAGAAATATTCGGATGAGCAAAGGAGAGCCCATCATTGTGCACCATTCCAAGTTTACCTAGGTTCAGGATGAACTTGTTGGAGTCGGTGAGATTGTAACAAGCAAAGATCTTGTGAGTATTTCACTACACTACTAAAACTTCATAAGTCTTGGGAGAATTGAAAAAATCTGTGGGGAGACCATATCCAAGAAAGCAAAGACCTTGTGAGTATTGCACTGCACTACTAGAACTTCATAAGTCTTAGGAGAATTGAGAAAGGTTGTGGGGAGACTATATCCAAGAAGAAATCTAGAGAGGGACGAAAGTTGGAGTTTCAGTGAAGACAAAGGATGAGGAGAAATTTTCCTTGGCAGGCAAAGGAAGTAGCGCCAAGGTAAAGAAGATCAAAGGCATAGGAGAGAAGAAGAAAGTTTCGAGTGAGATCAATGCTTCTCTTGCCACCAGTTTGAACATTATGCCACTAAGAGTCCTAATCATAAGAAGGGGTCTAATAAGGATCATGTGGTAGCATCAACTGAGGTAGATGATTTTACTTCTCAGTTCGTGAAGGATTTCTCATTGATGGTTTGCATGGAAAGCTCAATGGGTAGCAACGTGTGGTACATTGATTCTGGAGCATCCTTTCACATGAACAGGAACAAGGAATATTTCATCTAATTGGATAAGGGCATGTAGTTTCACATTGAGCTAGGAGATAATGGCAAGTGCGTGACCAAGGGCATGGGTATTGTTAGTTTTGAGAGGAAGTATGGTAAATATATCCATCTCAAGCATGTC
This sequence comes from Pinus taeda, assembly GCA_000404065.3. Classification (NCBI taxonomy): domain Eukaryota; kingdom Viridiplantae; phylum Streptophyta; class Pinopsida; order Pinales; family Pinaceae; genus Pinus; species Pinus taeda. The sequence goes on along the minus strand of APFE031594605.1, from coordinate 1,262 downwards.
CTCTATGTTCTAGGCCTTAAAAAGAACCTTGTTTTTGCTTCCACCCTGGAGGACAAGGGTTGTGATGTCATTTTTAGTAGAGGAAATCCCTACCTCAAGCACTTGGAATCTAGAGCCATGAAACAGATTGGTGTGAGGGTGAAGAACCTTTACAAGCTGCAAGTTGAGATAGATGCAACCTTAAGCAGCAAGGTAGGGCGTGAACATGGCAAAGACATGGGGGAGCTTTGGCATAGATGCATGGGTCATTTGCATCATGGGGCATTGAATATATTTCAATAGAGAGCCATAGGGCTGCCACAATGCAGTATTGTCCATCATGATGTATGTAAGGGCTGCACACTTGGAAAGTATGCCAAGTCACCTTTATAGGGCCAAGACAATAGAGCCAAAGGGATTTTGGAGCTGGTACATTTAGTCATATGTGGACCCTTGTCTTCTCCATCCCTCACGAGACACAGGTACTATGTCACCCTAATAGATGATTATTCTTAGAAAACATGGATCTTCTTTACGAAGGAGGAGGTCATCTCCAAGTTCATGAAGTTTAAGGCCTTGGTAGAAAACCCTACTTGGAAGAAGATCAAATCACTGAGGAGTGACAATGGTAGGGAATATGTCTCCAACGCTTTTAGGGATACGTGTGCCAAGGAGGGTATTAGGAGAGAGCTTACAACACCTCATAACCCTCAACAAAATGGGATGGATGAGAGGAAGATTCGCAACATAGTTGGATCAGCCAAGGGCATGTTGCATGACCATGAGTTACCCATGTTCTTATGGGCAAAGGCATGCAACACTGCAGTATTTTTGTAGAACAAAAGACTGGACAAGGTGCTTGGACGAGTTACACCAAAGGATACTTTCATAAGGAAGAAGCCTAATGTCTCTCACTTCCACATATTTGGGCCAAGAGTTTACTGTCATGTGCCTAAAGGGTGCAGGAAGAAGTTGGAGCCCACAATTGAAAAGGGAATTTTTGTGGGTTATTGTGAGATACCTCAAGCCTACAAGGTGTATGTACCATCACTTGGGAAGACATTTATCGAGAAGGACGTGAAGTTTGCAGAGGACAAAGCTCTGAGGGAGTCCTTGGAGGGAGAGCAGGTTGGAGTGTCTGAGGAAGAGATTCTCACTCCCAAGCAAGAGCCTCAGTGAATACCACAAATTGAGTCTCAATCAAGTGGCAAGCAAGTCGCACAGCGGGATGAGGACTCATTACATGATGAGGAGGAAAGACTAGGATGAGTGGAGGCATCCAC